>RJWK010010449.1:0-43666 GCA_004363435.1 Platanista minor | reverse complement strand
TGTCTCTGTTTTTAGGGTTTTTTTGTTTGCCCTACCCAGGTAAGTGTGGAGTTTCTTGCCTTTTGGGAGGTCTGAGGTCTTCTGCCAGCGTTCAGTAGGTTTTCTGCAGGAGTTGTTCCACGTGTAGATGTATTTCTGGTGTATCTGTGGGGAGGAAGGTAATCTCCGCGTCTTACTCTTCCGCCATCTTGTCTTTCTCACATCGGCACTGTGTTTTAGAGTGTGGAAGGTGGTGAACATTTGCCGGTCAGTTTGGACCCATGATTGGGAACTTCTGGAACAGGCAGTCTCCTAGGGAGGGGACTGCTTTTAAAGTCTTGACTGCAGATTCTCAGCCTTTTGGTGCCAATCCATTCCATACTTCCCCACATTTCCACAGAGTCTAGAAGAACTGAGGTTTAAACAGCCTTTTGTGTGTTAGTGTCTTCTGTTGCCTGGGTCACTGGGGACTCTTTACCATTGTTAGTTAAAAGCTTGATAACTGTGTTGGGTTACAATATAATTAACTATTTGATTAATTGATTCAGCTTTATTCCATAGGGTGTGCAGTTTTCCTGAATCAAAGAGTTTGTCTCAGCACCGTGTCAAAAAAAACATGAAGATTTAAGGCTCATCCAAGCATCAACTCACAGCTAATGCAGCAGGCACCCTGACTCTTGAGGCTGCTGAATGTTGGGATTAAAAAAAACATTTTAAAAGGGGGGCCTGCTGATGCTACTGAACAGGAATGTTCATTAAATGTGTTAAATATAGAAGAATACCAGGTTACATTTTTATATCTGTAGTGTGTGCTCTGACTCCCTTTTTTGGTTGTCCCTATTAATGGAGGAAAATAGGTTTCACCTGTACGAGAGAGGTCAGGGCGTTGAACGAATTGGATGTGGAGACGGTCTTTTCTCAGTCACCAAACGTTCAGTAGTTAATCCCTTCTTGTGTACCAGACATATAACAGAGTTAAGACTGTTTTCGAGGTGCTCATGTTCTGCTAGAGGTTATAGACCTTTGTAAAGTACTTCCCAATATAGATGAATACTATAAAAGCAAAAACAGAGGCAGTACGGTTAATGTGGTAGTGTTACCAAACCAAATTTGGATCCACTCCCCCGTGTGCATTAAAGCCAATCTACTGACACCAGGTTGTGGGTGAAGGAAAGTACAGCATTTATTGCAGGCGCCAAGCAAGGAGAACAGGCAGCTCATGCTCAAAAGACTCGAACTCTCTGATGGCTTTCAGGGGAGGGGTTTTAAAGGCAGTGTGAGGCAGGGTGCTGCAAGGTGCATGATCATCTCACATACAGTTCTCAGATTGGTTGGCATCAAGGTGAAGTTTCAAGCATTGTCAGACTTCTGGTTTCAACCAGCCTAGGGTCTACGTGCTTGTGGTCAGCAGTTTTCATCTGGAGGGGGTCTGCTTTCTGTAAAAATAACTTAGGAATGTGTGTCAGGCCTTTCTCCTTCAGGGAGCTGTGAATTCGGTGATTCTGCTATGTGGCAGATTTATAGTCTAAATTGTTCCAGTTTCCCAGCCCAACAGCTATTCTTTGTTTCTACATTTTCACATTCCTAATTGTGAATTCTTGAGTCAGGCTTTTTGAGACTCAGGGAAGGCCTGGGAGACTAAAGCGAAAGACTTTTACTTCAAAACACCGGGAAACAGGGGCTTGTTTATGGTTTCAGTAGGGCAAACCAGAGTAGAAAGGGAAAGAGGTCAGAAAGAATATTGAAATGACTGAGTCTTTAAGAAGGATCTCTAAAGGAAAGCTAAATGAATGGGGTGAGAAAAAGGAAAGATGTGTGCATACCTCGGTGTCAGATTTAAATGCGTGTCGTTGTGACTGGCTTTAGCATTAGGACTGAGGGAAAGCACCACCTAAGAGAAGACCTGGGTTGGAGTAACCACTTTGCTTCAGTTTCTGCTCTGTGTGATCTTCAGTGTCTTCGTGCATAAAACTACGACAGGGATGAATACTCTAAATCATGCTTTCTTATATAGTGTGGATTTGCTTCCAGGAAACAGCTGCTCAACCAAGGATGACATTTCCTCTCTCTTGGCATCTTAGCCAAGGCCACGTGACTAGTTCTGGCCAATGGAATGTGAATAGAATTGATGTGTGTCACTTCTGAAGAAATGGAATGTCTGATGTACCTTCCCAGGCTCTTTCCTCTTCCTGTGCTGGTGTTGATGATGGTGACATCACAAGGGCACCTCTGAGAGCTGTTCGGTTTGCATTAGACTCAACATCAGCAAAAAATAAATTGTTTTGAGTTACTGAACTTTTGGAGTTGTGAATTGCAGCAATTAGCCTACCGTGCGTAGTACAGAAATGCAAGTAGCCACTCTGCCTTTCACATGGTTGTTGAGAGTGTCAAACCCGATAGTAGATGTGAAAGGCGTTGTAAAATTTTAAGTACTAGAGAAACATTAAGGAGTGTTATTGGAAAGAAAGTAAAAACATACCTATTGAAAATTAGATAGTGAATTTTATAAGCAATGCAATTAACTCAGTTTTGAGCATGTTTAAAATGACTATTGTAGTGTTATATGCCATATTAGAACATCTTTAAATCTCAGCTGAAGGCCTTTTGAGTGATACCCAATGCTATAAAATAACAGTTTAATTAAATGCTCCGAACATAAAATTGAGGTTCATCATTAGGGCATATGATCTGTATTCTTTTGTTTGCTTTTGAACAAAATGTGAGTTGACTGTCTCAAGGGAGATAGAACTTGAGTTGGTAATAATTAAGAGCAGGATTTAGAGGGGAAAAATGATGAATTGGTCAGCAGTGTTTCAGGTACAAGTGATAGAAATTTAACTTGAAGCAGCTTGAGCCAAAGGGGGACTTTATTGATAGGAAAATAACTGCAGGATGGGAAAGGTGCCGCTGAGCTTCGGTGAGGTTCTTTCTGCTGCTCCACATCTGCTTTTCTCTGCGTGCTGCTTCCTAATCCTACTGGGCACTGCTTTTTCTTTTCATGGCTTCCAGCAGCTCCCTGGTTCCCAAACTGTTTTCTTCCAAGTCCTAACATTCCAGGGAAGGGTTTTACTGGGTTATTTGAGTTATGTGTTGGTGGCGGTGAAGTCACTAACAGGCAGCTTCTGATCATGTGCATGAAGCAAGAATTTAATAGAAAGGAATCCTATATGCATATTTAGCAGCTAAGAGAATTTTAAATACAAAGTTATTCATTAAAATAATCACTGTAAAGATGCTATTCTAGACTCTTAGGAAATATAGTGATGAACAGACGTGTACACTGGTCTCTGGGAATTTACAGTCTAATGTGGACATGAGACTAACAGGTTGAAAAATTTTTTTAAGTTTTTAATGTCATTTGAGTTGTGCAAGGCAGACTTTTATTTGCCTTTCCTTAACATATGTGATTTCTCCTATGACAAAAAGTCTTGAGTCTTAGACAGCATGCAAACTTGTGGCTCATATATTTTGGGAGTCTCACCAACTTTAAGATTCTAAAAAAAAATGTTTCCCGGTTTAGTAATCTCATATTACTAATTTTAGCTACACTTTGTAAAAATCTGTACGTGAGGTTTCTTTTTAAATTATTTATTTTTTTTCATCTCCAGTGCTGAGATCACAAAAAATGGCAACAGAAACTTATCACAAAAGATAATAATGTTTAATCTACATTAAAATGTTGATACAGATTTAACTGAAGTTTTCTAAAAGGATTCTAAAGTCAGCATTCATGTGGCCAGAATTTGAGTGAATTTTCCTATATTCTGAAACCCCTGATTAATGAATCTTGAATCTTGTCCTTTGTTGTTTTACTCTCACCATTTATTATTACTCTTATCAAAAATGTAAGACCACCTAGATTTGGGGTGAGAAGAAGAGGGATTGTGTTTAAGAAAGGAAAGACTTAAAAGGACTTGCTTTCAAGGAACACTGAAGAGAGCATCTCAGGTGATGACTGTGGGTAAGCTTAGATTCAATCTATTTAGGGCATAAACACAGACGATGAATTGAAACTCTTCTCAAGAATTCTTTGCATGAATTGGCAATGATGCTGAATTCCAGGATGATTGATCTCTTACTCATTCCAAGTCTAAGTGCTATTTTTTTTTTTTCTCCCACCAAAGTTACCAATAGAAAGGAATTACCAATGTAAGGTATAAGACAAGAATATATTGAACTTACTTCTTCTGTCTCTGGACACCCAACCGTCACACTCTGTGGCTTCCCAGATATGTAATTAGGACTTGTGGGATGTGATTTGAGAGTCATCAAAGAGACTTCCTGTCCTCAGTATGTCCCATGCCTTGTTACGCCCAGAGTCTTCACCATGCAACTCATTCTAGTTGGTTACATCACTGTCCAGCTGGGACTCTTCCTTAAACCTGGGAGGCCAGTGGGTTTGAGCATATTGAGAGAGGCATATAAATTGAGACCAATACCACATATTTATAATTTGTGCTGTTCTACAAAATGTGATGTATGTCTTACAAAAGTCTTCTAGAAAAATGGAATAATACTGTGCTTACTTGTTTGTATTTTTTATTAGAAAATATTATAATTACAGTATAGTCTACTATTTTAACAACTCTCCTATCATTGAAGATTTAGGTTGTTTCTAAAATTTTACTCATATATACTATATAGCTATATACTTCCTTATGGCTAAATCTGCATTCATTTTTTTGGATTATGTCTAAGGATTTTTCCTAGAAGTGTAACCAATGGGCTAAGAGACATACCGTAGCATTTTTTTTTTTCGTATGTGCTGCCCAACTGCCCTCTAGGAAGAGTGCACGAATGTTTACACTCCTAAATTGCCCTCCAGAAGTGCAAGGAGCTTAATTATCAGCAGCTCTTTTGAAAAACTCAATATTAAATTTATTTTTAAAATATTGACCATTTCATAGCTGAAACTTTCTATAACATTTTTGTTTAATTTGTATTTTTTATTATTGATGAAGTTAAGTCTTTTCAAGTTTATTAAACATTTATATTTGTTTATTATGCATATATCCTTTACTCATTTTAATCTTAGGGTGCTTGCATTTTTTCTTACTGATTTGTAAAGACTACCTGTTAAGGATAATAGCTTTCTATCTTATATACTGAAAATTTTATATTTTTCCTTCAGTTTGAAAATATCTCACATTTTTATAGCATTAATTTTACCTGAAGTTTATAAATTTTTCATTTTTATAGGTCAGATCTATTCCTCTTTTATTGCTTTCATGGTTTCCCTCTTTGGTATGATGCTAAGAATGATTTTTGAACTGCCCGACTTATGTGTCTATATATATACTTTTTCCTAATGCATTTATAGTTGCAATTTATCATATCATTTTGAAGAAATCATTTCATTTTCTTCTGACTTTCATTATTCTTCTCAAGAAATCAGCTGTAAATCTTATTAGGGTTTTTTTTTTTTTTTTTTTCTTTTTTTGCGGTACGCGGGCCTCTCACTGTTGTGGCCTCTCCCGTTGCGGAGCACAGGCTCTGGACACGCAGGCTCAGCGGCTATGGCTCGCGGGCCCAGCCGTTCTGCGGCATGTGGGATCTTCCCGGACCGGGGCACGAACCCGCGTCCCCTGCATTGGCAGGCGGACTCTCAACCACTGTGCCACCATGGAAGCCCTGGGGTTTTTTTTTTTGAAGGTAATATACATTTTCTCTGGCTTCTTTGAAGATTTTCCCCTTGTCTTTAGGTTTTAGTTGTTTTGCTATGATATGTCCAGTACAGTAAGTCCTCTACGTATCATCAAGTTCTGTTCCGAGAGCATGTTCGTAAGTCCAGTTGGTTCGTATGTCCAACAAAGTTAGCCTAGGTACCCAACCAGCACAGTCGGCTAAATAGTATTTTACTGTAATAGGTTTATAATACTTTTCGCACAAATAATACGTAAAAAACAAACACAAAAAATAAAGAAAACATTTTTAATCTTACAGTATGGTACCTTGAAAAGTACAGTAGTGCAGTACAACAGCTGGCATACAAGGGCTGGCATCAAGTGAACAGGCAAGGAGCGTTAGTGACTGGAGGAGGAAGAGGAGGTGGGAGATGGTAGAGCTGAAGGATCGTCAGCAGCAGGAGACGGAGGGCAAGCTGAAGTTTCACTCATGCCTGATGTTGACGCGATGCATGTTCGCATCTTTGAAAGTTCACAACTTGAAAGTTTGTATGTAGGGGACTTACTGTAGTTTTACTGTGATACATGTCCTTGTATTTATTCTCCTTGTGAATCTGTGTCTTAATATCCTTGATGATAGGAACAACTGGTAAGGTAATCACAGCCCGAGTCTCTTAGTCATGCTTTTTGTTTGTGCATTAATATGGAGTAATCCTTCTCAGCCTGTCATGGAGCTGGATGAAACTAAAGGACTTTGGAGAATGGAGAATGAATGAGTTGGTTTGTGATTCTGTGTCTACGAACGTGAGTACTGGACTCTGTGTAAGCGGTGTCCTGTGTTTATGCTGCGAGTGGGAGCAGTATAAGAGAGAGAAAGGAAGAAATTGTCTGTTGTGCAGATAGGAGTACGTTTCACTTTGGATTCTTTGGGTTACCAAGACCCACACTAAACCTGTAGAAAAGGGAATTTGTTGGCTCTCATAACTTAAAATTCAGTTGTAGACTTAGCTTCAGGCTCAGCTTGATACAGGGACCCAAATTATGGAATCAGGTCCTGGATTCTCTTTTAAAGTCTCTCAGCCATTCTTCTTCTCTATTGGATTTATTCTCAGGTTTTCTCTTATGTTGGAAATATTGGCTCCACCAACTCTGACCCATGTCTTTTCAGATTCAAGTCTCATAAGAAAAAGCACTTTCCCTCCTTTAAGAGTTGTAGCAGAATCGTATCTTATTTGCTCTGATTTGATCCTTGAGCAATTACTATGGCCAGAGAAAGGAGACGCCCTGAATGACTAGACCAGTGTTAGATAGCCACTGCATCCTAGGCTGGGGAGTGGAGTGAAGTCATTTTGCCGTGCGTTTGTTGATTTTGGGGAATGGGTTATTTGCCAGAGGAAAATTGGGGTTCAGTGGTGATCCAACATCCATTTCTTTTTCCTTTGGCCTCCTGAAACTGAAATTGGTTGATTTTAAATCTTCAGTCTTTTATGACTGAGAACATTCTGTTTTGAGTTTCCTTAAGTAACTGTCTTGAAGTGTTGTATGCTTCTGAAATGCCCGTATGTACACGCCCTACATCATCGTTTGCAGTTCCTCATTCAAATAATCTTCAGTCATAACTGGAGGCAGCTTCAGTGGTTTTGGACCCTGGATGCACATTAGAAATACCTGGAGAGTATTTAAGACAAGAGTCCTGGCTTTAACCTTGAGATTCTGATGTAGTTAATCTGAAGTGAGACTTAGGCATTGCTGATTCCCATGTAGAGCTAGGATGAGAATCGTAGGTTAGAAAATTCTGGAGCAAATCAACTCTAGATTGTCTTAAGAGTTACATTTTAGGTTCTCAACTGTTTGAGAGTTAGTTTCCTTTAGCCACCAAGCACTGACATCCTTCATTTCAACATTGATTTTGACTTAAAACTCATTGTAGAGGGAGGGATGGGAATAAAGGTGGGAAGGGCAGGAGAGTGGATGGCTACAAGTGAGGTGCTTTTCCTTAAAGATCTTTGTGAAACCACAATAAAAATAGCCCACGTTGGGCTTCCCTGGTGGCGCAGTGGTTGCGAATCTGCCTGCCAATGCATGGGACTCGGGTTCAAGCCCTGGTCTGGGAAGATCCCACATGCCACGGAGCAACTAGGCCTGTGAGCCACCACTACTGAGCCTGCACGTCTGGAGGCTGTGCTCCGCAAGAAGGGAGGCCACGACAGTGAGAGGCCCGCGCACCGCGGTGAAGAGTGGGCCCTGCTCGCCGCAACTAGAGAAAGCCCACGCACAGAAACGAAGACCCAACACAGCCAAAAAAATAAAACATAAAAATAAATAAATTAATTAAAAGTACTTTCACAATTAGGCTAGGACAAGGGTTATAAAACAGGATTGTCCCAGGCAAACTGAGATGTATGGTGAACCAACTATTTGACTCTCAAACCTTGGTACATATATTAGTTTGATACAAATAAAAAATTAAAAAAAAAATAATAGCCCACCTTGCACATCTACTTGGATTTCCAAAGCACTTATGGGCTGGTATCTAAGCAGAGGGCACATGGGGGACATTTTTTCTTTGATGCTTAGCTGCCTGCCATTGACTGTTTGTATCCAGTTGGGCGGACATGAAAAGATAATAGCACCTGTGTGTATATCCAGCTGCCCCCGTGCTGTGGACTTCAGTTTTAAGTGGGTTCCTTTCAAGGCCTATTTTTAATTCTCTAAAAGTGGCCAAGAGCCAGAGGTATTTCTAACTGAGCATTTTGAATAAACAGAGCCACTTAGGAAAATGATGACCCACGCAGTGTGTGGCTGGTGTCGACTTCTTCACTGCAGTGGGCACAGGCATGGCCAGCTCTCAATGTTATCAAAGGTGTGGACATTGCTTTCAAAAGATATAACAGATGCAGAATTTAAAAAGTCAAATTCGACCTTATTTTCTTCTTCTGCCTTCAATTTATAGCCGGTGCGTAACGGGGGGGAGTCTCTCCGTGAGCCGCCAGATGCCAGCATCAAGAAGACCGTGGCTGGCCCCAGTGAGTGTCCTCCCGAGGAGTCATCCTCTTAATTTTTATTTATGTATTAATTTTTTTGCCAGAGAGCAGATAGACTACCTTCGACCCGCCAGTCTTCATACACGGGGACTGAGGTAGAGAGAGACTAGCATCCTTCAACCAGCACTTTTGAGCCCTGGTTTTCATTCCTGCCCATACTCTTATTTCTATCCCAGAGCCTCTCTCCTTCTGTACTGCATTTGCAGTGATTTGCACCGTATCTCCTTATGGTAGGTTCTGGACCGTGAATTATTCTACTGTTTTATCCATCACCGTGCTTCTAGAGCTTTTCAGTTCCAGAAATATGAGGCACTGCCCTCTTCTCCCATTCCCTCTGTCCTTATGGTTGCATTCCTTTGTACTGATATTCTCTTTTTGGGTAGGCTTTTGGATGGAAAGGGACGTGAGTCTCTGGTCTGCCATCTTGTACCTGAAACTCTCCTGCTATTTTTTTTTTTTTTTTAACTATATCATGTGCCATCTAATTGTTCATCTTCCCATTTAATGAAGTATACTGTAATCGTTGATTTTGGAAGTAAATTTATCCAAATCTCTTAGATTTATACGCAGGGATATTGGATGAGCAAAGGGAGAGGGAAAAAAAAAAAAAAAAAAAAGCTTAACGTGGCTTCTATTGCCAAAGTCTCCTACGAGACCTTAGAAAATAATTTAGAAACCAAATAGGTGAAAGGTTTTACAGTATATTTTATAACATTTTATTAGAATGATAAATGACTATAGAATTAAAAGAATGAAGCTTTTTGGCAGACTACAGGACATTCACCTAAGAATAAATTACTTTGGAGCTGTGTTAACTTTCTTAATAATGTTGTTACCAGCTTTCACGAAACTAAGATATGATGCCAGGCAGTTCCAAAAGTATGAATTATTACCCACGGCTCATACCATTTTATCTTTTTGTTTGTTTGTTTAATTAGATATATGTCTCATCTCTTTACGAAGAGGAATAAAACTCCATTGCTATGTATTTAGTCCATTCTAGCTTATTTTTCTGGTACTTTAAAAAAGTCAACTCTATACCATATGCTACGCACCAGAATGGCTGTAAATAATCATAAAATTAAATGCCAGAATTTACCACTACATGTGGTTTCTCATTAAGGTTTGATGTGGCTTCTGTAAACTGAAAGTGGTTGAAGGGTTGATTTCTTGTATTATCAAGCTGTTTTCTGAGCTTTCTTACTGGCCCGCCTACCTGGATATATAATTAATTTCAGCTCTCAAAGGCTTCTGGTAGATTTGGGAAAATAAGTTATTCTCTGAAACACATTTGTGTTGTAGGAATAGCAGCTCCAAAGTATCTTCAGTGGCTGTTCCCTAATATGACGTTGACCATATGTTCTGGATATTCCCTAGCAATCCTGTATCATGTGCCCTGATTCAGGGCTTGAAAATACAGCCAATACCATATGTAGCCCCTACTAAGTAGGGAGAATAGATAAGGTTGCTACTGCTAATGAGCTAAATGTTATTTTAGAATGAATCCCAACCTAACCCAGCCTATATCAGCCATTACTTTAGATCAGGCCTTTAATTTTCTTCTTTAAATATTATTCTAGAGAATTAGAAATTTCCGTATGGAGAAGACCATGGTCCTATGGTAACAAATCCCTTTAGAGGAGAGATTATGTAGATTAAAATTAATGTGGGTTAGACTGTATCTATTTTTAGATCTATTGCTTTGATAGTCTTTTTAGATATTGTTGTATTCTAGAGAGTGAGGAGTTTCTGTATAGAGAGGAAAGTGATTCTACGTTCTCAAATCCATTTAGAGATTATATGGATTAAAATTAAGTTTTTCTGTGGGTGTTTTGTTCTGCCATCGTGGTAACAAGTAAAGATCAGTTCCACTGAACAACATATGAATATTTCCACCTCCCAATGGATTTAGTTTCAGTTCTATCACCGATAAAAGTGGGGTCAGTCATTTCAAAACAAATATTTTTGAATGCCATTTGCTGTGCAAGATACTCTGTTGGGGATGAGGGCACCCAGAAATGAATGTCTTGGCTTTTGCTCCAGAGCAGATCAAGTTCTAGTGGTCTGAGAAGAGTACCATTTATGGTGAAGTGCTAGGAGTTAAACAGATGTGGGCTTTGTCACTCATTAGCTATGTGACTTGAGCAAGTTAAATAACTTCCCTTGAGCCTCAGTTTTCTCATTTGAAAACTGGGGGAAATAATACCTCCCCTGCAGGTGGTTTACTATATAGGTTAAATGTGGTGATAGTAGTGAAGTTCTGAGCGCAGTTTCTGGCACACAGTAATTCAACAAGTATTGGCAAAAGTAGCCGTTATTGTGATGATAATGTAGTTTCTGTTAAAATTGATCAGTGATGTTTGTTAACATCAGACAGTGCTTCCACTCAGCAGAAGGAATAAGCTGTATTTGCCTTGGTTTTCTCACTAGTGCAGTAGGATGAGAACAGAGTTGAGGTGTGACAAGAATAACACAAAATGGTGTATCTTTGCTCCCTAACGGTTGACATCACTGATTTTTAGAAGCTACTCCTCCGCATTTCTCTCAGTCCTACTCTCCCCACGCCCAGAAGTCCCTACCCTGTTTAGTAGTCTATGCAGCTTCCTAGAGTACAAAGGAATTGCCCTGCTTGGTGGTAGGGCTGGTCTGACCCTAGCACCAAACATCAATTCAGGGACCAGAACCAAGAATAAGGCAGAAGGACGGAAAAGAATTTTTTTCTTGGTTTTTGAATTTATTTATATAAGCAGCATTACAGTGTAATACATTTTTATCACACTTAATGCATTGGCTTTATGGATCCAGCTAAACTTAAATGAAATAAGTACTGTACTGGAACATCTTGATTGCTCCCAGTGTGGGCTGTCTAAGAACTGTCCTAGCACAGTGAAAAATGAAGGCGAGAGATCCACACGAGAGGGAAAGCTGAAGTGCCAGGGGGGTTAAGGGACATCCAGTCTTCCTTAGAAACAATTTATTGCTTGGTCAGCAGAATCTAAGACCCAGGCTGATGGTCAGAAGAAAAGATGACTATATACTCATTCTCCAGGTGTATTTCTTCTGAGAGACGCATATGGCCTTTGCTGGGAAAGGCCTTACAGACCGTCTCATTCAGGGCTTTTCAACGTTTTTGTAAAAAAAACTTTGGCAGCCTTTGTTGACGTGATATCCTCCATGGGGCCCATGTGTCTGAAATGGAGAATAACTAACGTGTGTGGCAGTGGCTGTGGACTCCTGGAGCCTGCTCTGCCTGGTTTGCCACCTCTCCCGCTGCATTTGCTATCTTTGCTTTTACCATGTAATTATTTGGGATTCCCTAAGGTCTTAAACAACATTAACTACGGTGAGCTCATCGAACCCTTTCTTTTTATACATGAAGAAACTGGTACCTAGAAAAAGAAAATTACACGTTTAAAATCATGAGCTGATGAATGTCAAAACAGGTCACAGAACCTAGATCTCCCATCATCCAAGCCATTATACTTCCCTTACAGTATGTTCCTCCCTCACTCAACTTGAGTCTTTCTCCGTTAGGAGTCTCTCAGTAGAGAGAAAACAGCTAAACACAATCTCTCATTAAGGATGCTATTACTACTACTACTGCTATTTTTACAAAATGGGAAAAGAAAAGCAAATACATCAATGCTGAGAATGTTAAGAGAATCCCTATGTATAGCTGTGCTTTTCATAAACACATTCTAAAAATTGGCCAAATTCTGATGGTATTTGAGGATATGCCATACATATATAGGAGAAACTTCTTGAGTTAATCAAAATGATTAGCTATATATACTCTTTTCAGTAGAATAGTGACTTGGGGTACCTTATGATAAGGGAATAATTCTGTGCTTTCCTCTCTGAAGTTGATTATGCAGTCCCCAAAAGAGGACGATAGAAAAAAGATGAAAATATTTCTCTGGGCACTTAAGCCCAGTGTTATTGTTCCTGAATGCAAGTTGGTGTGCCCAACGCACAGTGAGGCCAAACAAACGGAAACATTGGAGTTTGGAGCAGAGAAGGTGTTGTTGCAGGGCCATGCAAGGAGATAGGTGGCTCACGCCCCCCGAAACCCCGAACTCCTTGAAGGGTTTCAGCACAGCACTGAAACAGATACATCAGTGCTGATGTAGGGGCCTGGTTAGTTGTTGCAAACTTCTCGGTTTCAGACGGTTTCGGAATCCTTTGTTCTTGCATCTGTCCACATAGGTCAGGTCACGGTGGTCCTGTAAACCTCCAATAAAACAAATGTTATTCTCTGTTCTGCAACTTTTTAATCTCTATATGAACTAACTCTTAAAGGTCAGAGCCCTGAGAATAGGCTATCCTGTATACTTCAGGCTGTAGACGACATTCTTTTACAAAAGGTGAGAGCCAGCATGACTAAGCACAGGCAGTAGAACGGATCTAATATGGAGTCAGATCTGTTCTTCGCTATTACTTATAATTGCAGAAAGAAAAGAAGACAGTATTGAAAGCCATGTCTAACCTGTGCTTTTGCTTCCAGCAATGTAAAGTTGTGACATTTATGGCAAGGTCAATTAACAGATTCTTTGATGACTTTTACATGTGTTCATCAGCATATTCATTTTCTATTGCTGCATGACAAATTACCAAACATTTAGTGGTTTACAACAACACCAATTTATTATCTCCTAGTTTCCATGGGATAGGAGTCTGGGTATGAGATTTAGATGGGTCCTCTGTTCAGACTGTCACCTGGCTGAGACTTGCAGTGTCCTTGCAAGCTCACTAGTTGTCGGTAGATTTATTCTGGTGTGGT
Organism: Platanista minor; assembly: GCA_004363435.1. Classification (NCBI taxonomy): domain Eukaryota; kingdom Metazoa; phylum Chordata; class Mammalia; order Artiodactyla; family Platanistidae; genus Platanista; species Platanista minor. The sequence goes on along the minus strand of RJWK010010449.1, from coordinate 30,239 downwards.
TGTATGACTGAGGTCTCTGTTTTCTTGATAGCTGTTGGCTGGGGACAGCTCTCAGCTCCTACAGCGGCCACCCTTCTCTCACAACATGGCAGTTTTCTTTCAGGCCAGCAGAAGAATGTGCCTCTGACAGTTTTTTTAAAGGATCCCCTGATTAGGTCAGGCCCACCAGAATACTCACCCTTTTGGTTAACTCAAAGGCAACAGATTACTTAACTCAGTCATGGATATAATACCCCATCATGTTTGCAGGTTTTGTCCTGCCCGTATTTAAGGGGACTGAAGGGGTTGTTCAGTACACTTGTACATCAGAGAGCTGGAATCTTGGAGGCCACCTTAGAACCCTGCCTACCACGTTCAGATCTTCTAATTATTGCCAGGGTAAATGAGCAGTAGGCAAAATTATAAATTAAAGAAACTTTGTCTTGAGCGTCTTGTCATTACCCTTAGGAGAGTGTCTTGTTAACCCAAAGGAATAAATTGCCAAAAGGATTTTTTTTTTCCCAGTGGGGAAAAGTTGCTGTGAGGAAGAAGAGAAGAGAGGAAGACCCCTTCTCAAACAGTGAGAGACCTACTTAGAATACAAAGTTCACATACATAAAATAGGTACTAATAAGGACCTACCGTATAGCCCAGGAAGCTCTACTCAGTGCTCTGTAATGGCCTATATGGGAAAAGAATCTAAAAAAGAGTGGATATATGTATATGTATTACTGATACACTTTGCTGTACAGCAGAAACTAGCGCAACATTGTAAATCGACTATACTCTAATACAACTTAAAGAAAAGAAAAAGAATAAAAAGTTCATCCCTCAGCAGGTTTCTCCAAAACAGGCAACTCAGTACTTTAGCAGCAACCAGTGTATTAGTGTTGAAACTGTTTTCCTACCAGTTATAATTGTTATTGTTATTAACATTTTTCAAAACAGACGAAAAGAAAAAAAATCCTCCAGAGTCCAGTTTCACACTTTCACTTATACCTATTAACACAATTCATATCTAGTTACCAACTGACAGGGATAAAACCCAAAAGACTCAATAACTTTATGACTAAACATTCTGAATTAGAAGTTGGCGGCGGGGGTGGGGGGTGGGGTGGGCGGGGCGGACTTTTTTGGCGAGAGTGAGTCATCAGTTGAGTAAAGAATAATTCATGTGTTAAAAGATAAACTTAGACATATTAAAAATTTTGAGTTTATTTGAGCACAAATGGACTTGAATCAGGCAGCATCCAGTCTAGCAGATGGAAAGGAGCTCTGAGGAGCTTACAAGAGGGACTTTTATAGGAAGAAAGGAGACAGAACAAGGGAGTTAGAGTAGGCAAAAAAGCAGGTTGGTTATTGCAAAGCTATTATCCTTTAGGGCATGGCAGGGGTCTCTTAGGCAGATTACCTAACTAATGCTGATCAGGTGATTCCTGATTGACTGGTTTAAGATTCCATTCCTGGGAGAGAGGAAGGCAAAAAAGCAGGTTGGTTATTGCAAAGCTATTATCCTTTAGGGCATGGCAGGGGTCTCTTAGGCAGATTACCTAACTAATGCTGATCAGGTGATTCCTGATTGACTGGTTTAAGATTCCATTCCTGGGAGAGAGGAAGCTGTAATTAAGTCTCGGTTTGGTGACGTGGGCTTATTAGCATAAGTGACTCCATTTTGGGCCTATTGTCTTTTTAACAGTTGTCAAAACAGCTTTGGCTTTCTCTCATAAAAAGAAATCATGCAATTTCCGGCAGTTTTCTCTTTGATTTGATTTCGTGAACGATTACTTTCTACCCATTTCAAATTTCCCTTAGAGTTTCAGGTGAATCCTATATGAAGTCTTTCAGAGTTTACTGTAAGTCAGAAACATCTCAGTGGGACTCCCGGATCTGGCCCTACTGCAATAGAAAATGTTCTTGAGTTTCCACGTATTGGGGTTAAGTTCAGATTGGTTACAAATTCTGCAGCAGTGGTTTTGGCTGTGGTTTCTGGTGGGAGTGCCAGCGTTTGGTTGGGTTGTTGTCCAAACACTTCTGGGTTCAAGGTTGCTGAAACTAGTCTAGTGTTTTAACGGGACACAAGCCTTTGTACACCAGGAGTTTGATTCAACCCATCATTCTGCCATTTTTTTGTGACTCTTACCGTACCTGAGTCCTTAGTACTTCGAGTACCTGGTATCTCAGCACTTTGCTGGTCCCACATTCCAGTACTTTCAGCGCCCAAAGCCTCTTAGATAGGTGACAAAAAATGCAAAACTTGGGGTATAAATGAGAATTATGCCTCTATGTTAATAATATTGCCCTTCCTCTACCCAATCTTCCTTCCTTTCTTCTCTCTCTCTCTCTCTCTCTCTCTCTCTTTCCTTTAGGAAAAAAGACAAGAAATCCAGACAAAGAAAAAGAGAAAGAAAAAAAGGACTTGCTCATTTTCAAGAATCCAGGGTAGGACAAAGTCTCAGATAGAATCTGTGGTCCCCAAGTCCCTAGACTTTTGCTGAGACAGAAATCAATGACAGCAGCTGGGCTACAGCTTCCCAGAAGTTCCAAAGGTCAGCTCCATCGCTAGGGATTCAGATTTTTCTAAACAAGACTTTCTGGCCCCAAGACCTTAAAATCAAGGGGCTTATGACATCGTTCTGAAGATGTCTTTCCTCCCTCCTTCCCTCCTCCTCTCCTTGCTTCTCTTTCTGCCTCCCTCCCTCCCTTCCTTCTTTCCTTTCTTTATTAATGGCAAACGTTTTATAATGTGAAAATAACAGAGGTGATGAGTGATTCTGATAAGGAATCTCACTCACCCTTATAATGATCTAGCCATGCTCAGTTGTCTTAATAATTATGCCTTGTGATTAAGTCATATCAGTGTCACTTACATTGCTTTCCACAGATAAAATACCTATGTCCGTAGATGAACTTCTAGAGTGAATTAGTTCTAACTGTACTGCTGTGTGGGACCAGTGAACTAGTTTTTAAACTGGCCAACACACCCAGAATATTCAACCTGAGGGTGAGCAGTGTCTTCAGTGACTCTGTCATCAGAGGGACATATGTTTTCCAATTTGTCTTGGGCCTCGGAAAGGCAGTGAGGGCATTTTCTGCAGCTGCTCTTATATTAAATAATTCTATTTTTCTCTGCCCTTTGGATAAAGTGACCCTGGTTCAGAGGAAGCACTTTGAAAGGATTCTCACCATTGGCCAAGTGTGAATTTGAGAAAAAAGTACATGGCTCATTCATCATTGCCATTTAAAAATTTACAGTCAAATCACTGTAACACTTATATCTTAAAAAAAATTTGCCACCAAAAAGATTAGTATTTTTTTCTTCTAAAGTAGGCAAAATAGGCTCTTAAATAGAGACAAACCTTTTTTCTTTCCCACTCAAAACCTTCTGAAGAGCTTCACTATGTCAACGGTGTTCGGAAATTTAACTGAGTTAAGTGCTTAATTCTAGAGTTAAGTTTTTTGTTTGTTTGTTTTGTTTTGTTTTTGTTTTTGTTTTTTTTGCAATACGCAGGCCTCTCACTGCTGTGGCCTCTCCTGTTGCGGAGCACAGGCTCCGGACGCACAGGCTCAGCGGCCATGGCTCATGGGCCCAGCCGCTCCGCGGCATGTGGGATCTTCCCGGACCGGGGCACGAACCGGTGTCCCCCGCATCGGCAGGCAGACTCCCAACCACTGCGCCACCAGGGAAGCCCTAAGAGTTAAGTTTTGAATTGCCATCGAAGTAATGCTTTTTTACAGAGTTCATGTAGTCATTTCAGATCTGTGACATCACCATAGAGTCACGGGATCAGAGCAGAGAATGGAGAAATCCATACGGCCCTCATGCCCAGGGCATTCTATTTTTCTCTTAGTTGATTGTTTTCTTCTTAAGAAAACTCAAAGCCTATATATTTCCCCAAACATTACTTTCTGCTAAAACATTGCTTTCAAGCTTAAAATTTCCTGTTCTTGCTACGTTTAAAATGCTGTGGTTCATAGTAATATAGATTACTTCAAATAATGTACACTCGCTATTTCAATGCATCTCTGGAATATAACTCTGGGTAGGAACTTAGGCTAAGTGTAGAAATAGACAGTAAGTGGTTAAACCTAGGACACAGGCTAAGTCTGAGAATTCTTATAACCGTGTTGCAGAACCTTGGGTCAGATGTCAGAATCATGTGACAGAACCGTGGGCCTCTACTCCGTCACAGCCACCCGTCCTCTAAGGCCTGTTCAAGAGGATGATCTCCTCGGATCACAGTGTTCTTCAGCCAAATGTGATATTTTATTGCCAGATCCTCCAAACAAACGATAATCCTGAAACAAGAGAATTCGATCTCTTAACTATAACAAAGTCATTCTACATAAAAGCAATGGAATAGGTACAACAACCACAGACAAAACATTTTGTGCTCCTTTTTCTTGTGCATGAAAAAGATCTTTAGGCTTATACAAAAAAGATGCTCATGACTTAGTGTCAATAGGACTTGTATTTCAACAAGTCAGCACACTTTGATCCAAGTTATCTTTATGCAGTAAGCATTTACTCTATGTAGTAAAAGCCTGGCACCATGGTGAGTGCTTAATGAGTAGTCCTTACTCCTGGGAACTCACATCTAGTAGATGAGCAGCTGTACTTGCAGTTAGATATAATGCGGTATTGTGAGTGCTGTACAAGAGATACAGGTACAGATAATACAAAATGCTAAAAGGAGGTGAATGAGTCAAGAATGGGTTCACGTGCAAATGGCAGAAAATTGAAGTTTTTTTCTCTCTCATGTAAACAGTTTTGGGGGGTAGGTAGTCCAGGCTGCCTGGTGACTCAGCAGTCACCAGGAACTCAGACTCTGTACCTAGTTGTTCTGCCATCATCAACACTTGACTTCCACCTCATGGTCTAAAGTGGCTGCTCAAGCACCAGCCGTCACATCCATTCTAGCAAGTAGAAAGAGGGAAGGAGGAAAGAATGGCATGCCTGCTCTCTACAGAGTAGAAGTAGCACATGACAATTCTGCCTACATCCTCTTCACCAAACCACGGTCACATGGCTGGCCACACCTAGCTGCAAGGGGATTTGATAAGAGTCTTTATTCTAGAAAGCCATGTGCCTGCAACCTGGAAGTTCACTGAGCAAGTAGAAAGAGAGGATAGCGATTGGAGGAAAATGTGTGTTTTCTGTCTCAGGCGTTCAGATGAGGGAGAGATGATTTCATCTGGAAAAGAAAAGCAGGTCTGGAAGGCTTCCTGGCAGAGGAAACATTTAAGTGAGGTCTCTGAGGAAGAGCAGGAAGATGGCAAATACAGAATCGGGGCAGGGGTATGCATTGTATAGGCAGAGGGAGCAGTGTAAGAATTTACTTTGAGGAAGTCGCCAGCCTGAGTGAGAAATGTAGACAGTCGCCACAGATCAGGACTGGCTTTTTTTCTGTTCAGTGCTGACCGGAGATCCAAAGGAAACAGTCACACAGTATTCTCAGTAGCTGAGCTACTTTACCTAATCACGTATGTCGAACTGCTAAAGACTGAATTAGCACGTCATGCCCACAGAAGTGAAAAAGAATTTAAAAATATATCTATTGAAATGATTGCCCACTAAAAAGGATAATCACTTGTGCAGTTAGGAAGGATGTTCAGAAAGTTGATTAAATCTGGATTCTGATGATGACACGTAACAAGTGTGAAATAATCATCTCTAAGACCATTTACACACATGTTCATTTACTAATAGGCTGATAATAGTATAACATGTCTTGCTTAAAACAAGGAATCAATTAGTCCTTTAAAACAAGGAATCAGTTAGTCCTGAAACAGGAACAGATGACACCGGCTGGGCAGTAGAGCCTAGGAATAGGAATGATAATGAGGGCAGATACTTGGTGAGTGCTTGCCACATGCCAGGCATGCTTCTAAGCACCTGGCATGTTAACTGATTTCATCTTCACAACAGTGCTGTGAGCTAGGTTTCTCTTACTATCTCCATTTTTACAGACAATGCACTGAGGCTCAGAAAGGTTAAGTAAGTTGCTCAAAGTCCCAGAGCTGATATGCGGGGAAGCAGAGCCATAAACCCACGCAGCCTGGCTCCTTAACCACTCTGCCAGGTAGTAAAAGGGAATTGGGTGTGGGATGGATCCCAGCTCCATGACTAACTAGCAGTGAGACTCTTGGGAAAGTTATTTCATCCCTCTGTGTCTTAGTTTTTCAGTTTCTGTGATTGAATGAGAGGCTGTACGTAAAAGATTGAGCCTGGGGCCTGGCACAAGGTAGGTGCTCAATAGTTAGAAGGTTGAACAGGACTGAGTCATTCATTGCAAACAGTAGCCCATATTTGGTCTTTAACCACAGGAAACGAAAGAGAGACAGAAAGCTATTTCTGACACGGCATTGAATTCTCTTTCAAAAGAACAAAATTTCTCCTTCCACCCCTTTCCCCCAATCCCCGGAGGTCTGCCTCTCTGCTAGTTTTTGTGTTTGAGCTGCTTTTTATAGCCATCTGCTACAGTGTTGTGTAATAACAAACAATATCCTTCTAAAAATGTTTACAAATGCTTCTCGCTTTAGTGCTGTATATTTTTTCATTAAGCTCTGACATCGCTATTGAAAAATTAATCATTACAAACTGAATTACACAAGTAGAAAGCATAAAGAGATAGTACTTAAAAGGCTGAACGTACCTTAATTGCTTCAGCTAATGAAAGAAACATGACTTAGCCAGATGCACACAACACGCATCCTAAGATGCACGGACAATTGACTACGGTAATAAAACAAGTATTAGTGTGTTGCATCTGAAATCCTCATTACATTTCAGGCAGCAAAACCCACTGTGTACCTGCTGTTCAGTGTGTATTTCTTCCTCTTGACACCGAGATGTAATTATAGCACCGGGCACAGGGTGAAAGCACGTGATCTACGTTTCCACAATTTGGGGACCTTCAAAAGCCCTGCAAAGTTACGTCTGGTAACTCCTTTTTTTTTTTAAGCTGATGAAACTAGGTGTTGGTCAAAATGATTTTGGAATATCTCAATGTTCCATAGGTAATTTTAATTAAAATATGAATTATTTAAATATGCGCACAGTTTATTTCACTTACATTGGGATCTTTATCTCTCTTGGCTTCATAAACTAGTAAATTATTTAACTCAAGGAAAATTTATGTCACATATTCAAGATGCTGTCCATTGATATTTTTTTGTCTGTCTTTTCATTTCACAAACCTTAAAGATGATGATAAAGGAATGACATTTAAGAGATAGAGAAGTGAATGTCTTATTTTTACTATTCATCTAGAATCACATAGATTGCAAAGAGGTTATATTAATAGCTTATATACAGGCTGTATTAACCCACAACCTTCTTTCTGTTCATCGACTAAAAATATCACCTTATTAGGATCTTCAGTGAAACTTGATACAACCATAAGCGTCCTTCAGACCCCACCCTTTTTAAAACTTTGAAGGTACCACTAAATACTTCAAGGGATATGTAAGTATATGTAACAGTTGGCTTAATCCAAAGTCATTGTTTTTCTAGATGAAAACCTTTCTTTTCTGGTTGAACTAGAGCTGGAAAGCAGATCTTTATCTATTTTTGTATTTTATCCTGCATGCTGTCTTTTTGTTATTTTTTTCAGTAAAGCTTTGGTTATGGTCAAATGTATTTCCTTTGCATTTCCTCCCACATATATAACTTTGCTTCTTTGGCACCGATGAGCCTAGAATTTTAGACAGACACAGGGGCTTGCAGAGTTCTTTAAGAGGTACTATTTGGAAGTTATCTGGGAGCCAAATTAGCAAAGGCCACACACACTTCAACAGGGAGAGTGTAAACTGAATAGAAACTCCAGGATCTCAGCAAGTGTCATTGTGAGGATTTTTATACTAGAGGGTGAGTATGGAAAAGGGGGAAATGAAGGGACGTGAATAATGGGAAATGGCTTCACTCTGCCTGATCTGTGATTCTAAAACTTACTGTGCGTTAAAGTTGCTTGAAGAATGTTTTTGTAAATTTGACATTCAGAACCTGTCCCCAGAAGACTCCTTACAGTTCTAGGTGGGTCCTGGAAATCTGCATAGCTTACATGCACCCCAAGTGGTTTTACAGCAGATTACCTGAAAATAGTGTAGAAACTAGCAAGAGGTGTTGACTGCCAAAGATTAAACCATTTTTACTCATTTAGTTATTCAGTAAATATTATAATGAGTCGCTATATACCTCACCCCCAATCTCAGCCCTCAAGGAGCTTGGAGGTTGGTGAGGGAGGTAGAAAGTAGCTAATTCAGTTCAGCAAGATAAGTGCTATGACGGTATAAGAACAGGGTGCTGTGCAGAATTGTGTACAAGGGTCAGAATTGTGGTCAGAGGTTGCAGAACTTGGAAGACACGTTTTCAGATCTCCAGAAGCGATAGAGGAAGACTTTGGTAACAGGTGAAGACCAGAGGAGCGACTTCCTCAGAAGCCTTTTGACTCATTAACAATTGAATAAAGCAGACCTGCCATCCTACAGGATTTCTCTGGAGGAAGTATCTGGACTCTTCCAGCAATAAGATTCTATGATCTTTGATGTCATTCTGTATCAACGTTACATAACATGATTATTTCACTGTGATTATGTAAGAACTCATCCTTGAAAAAAATGGATAGATTTTTGTAAATTATTATTTTGATATAATCTTAAACTTGGAAAAGTTATGCAGATAGTATTACAAGAAATTACCTTATACCTTATCCAGATTCCCTGATGTTTACATCTTGCCCCAGTTGCTCTTGTTCTCTCCCTCTCTGTCTCTCTCCACACACACGCACGCACTCGCGCGCGCGCGAGTAAATTTTTTCTGAACCACTTGAGAGTAAGTTGGAGACAAAATTTTTGCTCCTTTACTCCTGAACACTCCATTGTATATTTCCCATGAAAAAGGATGAGTTCTTACATAATCACAGTGAAATAATCATGTTATGTAACGTTGATACAATACTGTCTGCTAATCAGCAGTCCATCATCAGCTTCTGTGAGTTGTCTCAAGCACATTCTTTACATGTTTTTTCTGTCCCAGGGCAGGATCCAGTCCAGATTTATACATTGCACTTAGGTTTCTCTATAACTGTCTTCTCATTTTAAACAGTTCTTTAACTTTCTTTGTCTTTCTCAGTTGTGGCATTTTTGAAGGGTACAAGCCATTTGTTCTGTGGAATGTCTCTCAATTTGGGTTTATCTAGTGTTGTGTTATGGTTAGATTCCGGTGACACATTTTTGGAAAGAGAAAAATTTAGGTTGTACCCTCCTCAGTACATTGCTGGAGGAGGAACAAGGTGTCGGTGATGTTAACACTGATAGCACAAGGTGGTGTCCACTAGACTTCTTCAGTATAAAATTATGACTTTTCCCCTTTGTAATGAACAAGAATTTTATGGGGAGGTACTTGGAGGCTGTGTAAGTATTATATTCCTTATCAAACTTTCATCTGATAGTTTGAGCATCCGTTGATGATTTTCTCATCTGTGGTTGCTTTGGTATTTGCGGTGCTATATCTATATTATTGTAAGGAAGAGCTTTTCTGGTTTCCCATCTCTGTATTCATTTACTTACATCAGTATGGGCTCATGGATTTATATAAGTTACAACCCACTACTGTCATTATTTATTGTATGCTTAAATTGTTCCTGATTTTACCTCTGGGAGTCCCTTCAAATTGCCTCCTTTTGATAGTCTCTGTCATTCTTTGAACTCTTACTTTCTGGAGTGCTATACTCCTCTGGGATCATTTGGAACTTTCCCTGCCCCAGCCCTAGAATTTGCTTTGTGTTCAAACAACACTGGATCATAGTAACAGAATTTGGGTTGTATTTAAAAAACCCTGAGTTCATGCTGATACTGTTGCAGTCTAGTCTTTCCTGCCTCCATGTTTGTAACTCCAGTCTCCCAACAGTGAGAAACCTAGCTCAGAACGAATACATTGTTTTTAAAAGGCAGAGAGAAATAAAGTTTCTGTGACCTTGAGGAATCCATCCAAGTGGAAAAAGGTCTGGATCTGAGTTATTTCTACCAAAGGGAAAGTTGCCTTTAACTGATAGCATTTTACAGAGTGGTAAAAATGTTAAAAAGTTCAAAGTTGTGGGATCTGCGTGGGATGGCGCGTTGTATAGACATAGATACGCCTCCTGGTTTCTTCACAGTGAACCCATCATCTCCGCCTTTGTTGTTGAGGACGCGGAGCTCCCTCTCTGCAAAATGCTTGGCTTGTATTGAGATATTTAAGACCAACCTCCTGTTGAATTACGTGCAGTATCAGGTTTCTGCACTAGAGACTATGGGCTTGGCAATGAATTGTATAGAACAGAACTTTGCTAAAAAAAAAACCTCTTTTCCAATTAATTTTGATAAGGAGTTTATCTGTCAGCTTAAATGGTAAAACCTCTTCAGAACAGAATTGCTGAGGCTCTGTTCAAGAATCAAGAACCTGGGCTTCCCTGCTGGCACAGTGGTTGAGAATCTGCCTGCTAATGCAGGGGACACGGGTTGGAGCCCTGGTCTGGGAAGATCCCACATGCCGTGGAGCAGCTAGGCCTGTGAGCCACAGCTACTGAGCCTGCACGTCTGGAGCCTGTGCTCCGCAACGGGAGAGGCCGCGACAGTGAGAGGCCTGCACACCGCAATGAAGAGTATCCCCCGCTTGCCACAACTAGAGAAAGCCCTCGCACAGAAACGAAGACACAACACACAACACAGCCAAAAATAAAAATAAAAATAAATAAATTAAAAGAAGGCTCAACATTTAAAAAAAAAGAATCAAGAACCTTCTGTTTGTGACCTCTCTCCTTTTATAAGCCTTCTAATTATAGACAGACATTTATAATGCTAGTCATTGTTGACAAGGTGATGATGATGATGATGATGATTTTTCGTGATCAGTTGAAGATGACTTGAGACTGCAAAACCAGGTGCCAGATTATTGGATGACTGATTTATTTTTCAGCATGTGGTGAAAGAAAAGCCATTTCAAATCTTCTTACTAATGTGTGCACGGCGGGGGTGTGTGTGTGTGTGTGTGTGCGCATAAAATGTTTCCAAGTTAGGCCAATGGCTATTTGCTTCTTACTATTGGAGAAGGAACACTGAGTCCTAGATGAACAAATTTCTCAGCCTAGGGACATGATAAAGCAAAGTTTCTTTTTCAAGTGAATATTACTTGCAGAATATAATGCTTTTACTGAAACCTTGGCCCAAAGATAATCCAGGTTGTTTCTTATGGGTTACAGACCTTGGAAGAACTTAAGCCGGTCACGTGAAAGGCGTCAAGGTCTGAATCTTGAGTCTAAAACATAGGTCTGAAGCAAGGAAGTTAAACATTCACATCAGAACTAACGCTTTTTTGCCTCTTGACAGGTAGGGCGAGGCAGGTTGACAGAAGGCTGGCTCCAGAAACAAATATTTTGTCTATTCACTGAAGCATATTTCTGAGCTAATTTTTCCTTTAGATCGGAATTAGGTTTTGGGGCTGGAGCCAGGCTAATCAATGAGTGAAGTGGGCGCTGCTTTGTGTCCTTTGTCCCCCTCTCCTGCGATCTCCCTCACATGCTCCCCAAGGCTGATGCTCCATTAACAAAGGACCCCATCCTTTTGTTCCATAATGATTTTGTAATACGAACACCAAAATACTGTACGTAAAGCACTTAACGTGGTGTGTGTCACATAGAGAATATTTCATGTTTAGCAATAATGATTATTATTTTGCACGTACGAACTTTCTTCCCCGCAAAACTGGATGTTAGAAATGTCACATCATTTCCTTGAGAGTCAATTAAATATACCAAGTCTCCTTCACGCTGGTTGGCAGGAAATCTGCTATGTCATTATTAGACCACCGCCATCTCTGTCCTTGGGGCCCTAATAGAAAAAAAACTACTTGTCTGAGCACATATGGCTGCTTGATGTTAGGGGAATGTGGGCACCTCTGCCCTGCTTGGTCCTGGGAACCCTGGAGCACAGCCTGGGGCCAGAGGTCCAGCCTCCTGTGGGACAGTACGTAGCCCCTCTCTACTGAGGTCCTGCACCCTCTTCATTGTGTGAGACTTGGGCTCAGGCCCCGTTCTGTGAGGGGCCCTCAGACTCTGCCCTGGGCTTGAGGTGGGGGGGTCCCTATTTCTGCTGCTGCCATGCTTGCAGAGGCTCTCTGCCTTTACCCTGTGGTAGGGTTGCCAGATTTAGCAAAAATGAAAACAAGTCACCCAGCTAAATGTGAACTTCAGATAAACAATGAATATTTTTGTAGTCTAAGTATATCCCCTGCAATGCCTGGGACATAATTACGCTAAAAAACGGTTCCTGATCTGCAGTTTAAAAAATTTAACCAATCACTCTGCATTTTATCTTACAATTCTGTTGTAGGAGTTCCTGCTTTTGAAAGACCCAGGAATAGAAGTTGTGTGTAGGGCTCAGTCTTTCAGTGCAAATCTTCAGTGGGGTAGAGAGAAGAACCGTCTGCATAGACTTAGAAAGGTACAGGGAGAAAAACCAGCATGGACAAACATAAAATAATACTCATAAATAATTGTTACTATCATCATTATGACCATCCTCCCCCTCATCAGCCACGGCGAATTGCTGCTTGACTGTGTACCCCTGGGGAAGGTAATGGTTTTTTGTTGTTGTTGTTGTTTTGTTTTGTTTTTTGCGGTACGCGGGCCTCTCGCCGTCGTGGCCTCTCCCGTTGCGGAGCACAGGCTCCGGACGCGCAGGCTCAGCGGCCACGGCTCACGGGCCCAGCCGCTCCGCGGCACGTGGGATCTTCCCGGACCGGGGCGCGAACCCGCGTCCCCTGCATCGGCAGGCGGACTCTCAACCGCTGCGCCACCAGGGAGGCCCCAGGGAAGGTAATATTAATGGATCCTTCCCTGAGACAGTTCTAATAAAGATAAAGGAGAAGAAAGTAGGAGGCACCGGAAGTCTGCAAGCTGAGGCCGCAGAACCGGAAGCAAGGGGAAGAGGTGCAGAGAGGTCAGGGCCAGAAAGGCCACTCGCCCCTTACAGCTTCACTGGATAGCCTGATGCGGGCATTATGGGCAGCATGCACGGCGGAGCTAACACCGACTGGATTCCATTCAAGTTCCAGCATCCAGCATCACCAAGCTGTACAGCCTAGGGCAGGTCCCCTGACCCGGTATGTGAGGCTCAGACCTGTCTTGGGAGATTCACACCCAGAAATGCCCCTGCAGGTTTCAGAAGTGCCACAAAGTTGACCTGTGCAGATGGGAAATCCTCCTCCTCCTCGTCTCTGGGCCTGCTCTTGCTGTGTTCTCCGGGCCGTTGCTGTGTCACCACCATCTGCCCAGGCCTCAAGGCAGGACCTCCTACAGTTATCCCAGGCCTGGCTGCGAAGGCTTCCCTCTGGTGATGGCCAGAGCGGGTCATCTGGGCACGTGTGCCCTGCCTCATCCACTGCTGCCACTGGTGGGGACCTTCTCAGATAGGAGAGGGCATATTCATACTTTTTCCAGGAGGACAGGGTCACTCTGAGGTGACCAGAAATAAAAGGAAATGGCTCTTCTGTACATTTGGAGGGAAAATGGAGTGAAATATACTCCTGTACCTTTTATAATGATTTGAGGATAGTCCTCTCTACCTGCTGCTGCTTTTCTGTTTTTCCCAAACATCAAGGGTTGAATTTTTTTTAATTGAGGTTTAATTGACATATAACATTACATTATTTTCAGGTGTACAATGTAATGATTATATCTATCTATCTATAGATATAGATAGATAGTGATCACCACAGTAAGTCTAGTTAGCGTCCAGCCTCCCTTTTATTGAAGTGACTTGGAGTCTCTGACCATGTCTATCAAAATAGCTTAACAAACAGAAAATCATTTTACTTTCTTTTTCTCAACGGACCGTTTACCAGGAGATGTTGAATGAAACTAGGGTGGTAGGGTATTATACTAGGGGCTCTTTCTGGAAACGTGTGTTTTTTTCAGAACTCAAAAATACATGTTGGAATATACCACAATGGCAATTTCCTCAAAAATAATACCCCAATGAGCAGAAAGTTATTTTAAGTGACTCCATTGAGATTAGAGTCTAACAAGGTAAGAAGGCATCTGAAAAATAATTCACCAATCTTCTCTACTCTTGAAATAGCTTCTCCTCCCTAGCAACACAGAGGAAAAGAAGCCAGATAACACGGGAATAGACAAGAAAGCATGACACCACTTCATGGATCATGGTTTGAAAGAAAAAAAAAAATCATTCATAATCTCATGCCCTTTTCTAGTTGTGTCACAGTGAGGCATACAGTAAAGGATAGGAGGAAAAGCAGGGTCATTAGCCATGTTTGAAAAAATTGTTAAGTTGTTGGGAAAAGGGAAACAAAAATGTCATCTTAATAAACCCCAGAGAAATACAACTTAAGTGAAATCATTTGTTGGTAGTTTTGGATCATTCGAGTCCAGTCAAAGGAAAGGTCCAAAATGGCCTGTAGCAGTGAGGTTAATTTGCTACAAAGTCATCCTGGGGGAAGCACACACACACACACACACACACACACACACACACACACACACACTACTTTATAGTTTTATATATTTGTGAATATAAAGTGATATGTGTTTAAAATAAAATATGTATAATACTGACATTCTAAATGTAAACTTTGACACTCCCCAAATAAAAATTAGATTCACTGTGGTGACCTAAATGGGAAGAATATCCACAAAAGAGGGGATATATGTATATGTATAGCTGAATCACTTTGCTGTACAGTAGAAACTAACACAACATTGTAAAGCAGCTATACTCCGATAAAAATTAATTAAAAAACCAAAACCAAACCCAAACAAAAAAAGATAGAGTCATAATTAAGTTTGCATCCTCAGCCAACTGTGCCAGGCACCTGCTACATGTGATAGGATTTGAATAGAGAAGGTGCTTTGTATCTCTTGAGTTCTACAAAAACCCAGTCTGTGTGTATGTTCGTGTGTACGTGCTTATGATCCTTTCCTTTATAGTTTGCAGTCATCCCACTCTGCTTTAGATAGAGAAGGAGTCTGGAGTTGATAAATGCCATTCCAATGCTGGATCAGAGCCGGAACTGGTCAGTGAGTTTAAGACGTACCTGAAGAAACTGTTCATTATTGAGTGTCTGCTGAGTAACTTCTTCACGATCATCTGCTAGTTCAGAATTTTATCCATTTTACAAGTAAGGAATGTGGTTAAGTCACTCACTGAGGCTCACATTTGCTCTCCGTGGCCCAGCTGCCGCTCTCTTCCATAGTTGCCAAACTTGAAAGCCCTCCATCTTCCCACGGCTTGTGATGACACGTGTGAGCACTTAGGAGCAAGAACTCCAGAGCTGGACTGAGTTTGAATCCTGCTGTTTTTTTTTTTTTTTTTTGCGGTACGCGGACCTCTCACTGTCGCGGCCTCTCCCGTGGCGGAGCACAGGCTCCGGACGCGCAGGCTCAGCGGCCACGGCTCACGGGCCCAGCCGCCCCGCGGCGTGTGGGATCTTCCCGGACCGGGGCACGAACCCGCGTCCCCTGCATCGGCAGGCGGACTCTCCACCACTGCGCCACCAGGGAAGCCCTGCTTCTGCTGCTTTCTAGCTTCCTTACCTTGGGCAAATGACTGTGCTTCAGTTTCCTCATTCATGAAATGGAAGTATTAGTATTAAATCACTTAATAAGGTTGTTGAGAGGATTAAATCATACAATATATGTAATGACTGTATATAAAGTTCTTACCCCATCCACTGTAAGCCCCTGATCTCTGTTGGTGATTGTCATTGTTGTTATTCTATACTTTGGCAAGGGATTCAAGCCTTGGCTCTCTCCTGGCACATGGAGATGCTAGTTAACACCAGTTGGCCCCCCAGGGCTGGTTAGTTTATAATCAGCAGCAACAATTCCGCCCCTCCGTTATTCTCTTCCTTGTAAATGGGGGGGTGCCTGGGGTATGGCTGCTCATCCAACTCAGAGAACCAGGATTCCTCTCAAATGTTTTCTAGGCTCCTGAGAACTGACAAGCCCACGTTTACTTTCCCAGATTATTTAGAAAAACGTGTGAACCTGGAGAGGAGGGGGACGGCTTTTCACTTAGAATCACCTCATCCAAAATCACAGATATATTTTCCTTCTGGGAAATATAACTGATTTGATTCTGGTGTCCAAGATACACCTTCTCTGAATACCTCCCACCATGGTGCCTGAGTGAGGGGCTGTCCACCCCCCGAATGAGTTCATAAAGCTGCAATTATTCTCCTCCACAGAGTCGACTGTACCAGCCGCATTTACAGAGTTACTCAGCTGTGACTTGGCCACTTAAATCACCCTTTTGCCTAAAGATATCCCTTGCTGCAGCCATTTACCCCTAAGAACCACGTTCATGTTACGGAGAAATACAAATACAATCGTGTTCTGCACCAGCAGTGTTACAGACTGTCAGTTGTAAATTATATCTGGTCTTGGGTCAGGGAGAAGTCAGCAATTCAATAGTCTGTGAAAGAATTCCATAAGAAATATTAGGCCCCCATAATTTGGAAGTCTCGTACGCTAGTTTTATTTTGTTCTGGAAGATTTCAAAAGCAAACAGTTCTCTGGATGCCTGAAAGTAATGCCTAGGTTTCTGTTTTTACATATTTAAGCTATGCATTTAGATACAATTCAGGCATTCCTGGGTGTTGACGGTGTTTACAGAGGAAACTGCCAGAGGCAAATTCAGGCAGTTCCTTAAATTAATAATGCTTTTGTTCGCAGTCCAATTTTTCCTTCCAGTTCTGCCGGAGCCAATATGCTCTCGTCTGCGTTTATTCAGGGGATAATAATGACAATTTCCATTTACGCGTTGCATTTCATCTGGAAGGCTCTCTCTCACACGACATCGCTCACTGCTGCCTTCTGCATGGCAACAGAAAATGCAAACTGCATCATAGTCATTGGTCAGTGAGGAGAAGAGAAGCCCCAGAGCAAACACAGAAAGAAGATGAGGCTCAACGAAAGGCAGGAGAAACAGAAAGAAACTCAATGTGTTGCCATGTTTGTTTAGAAGAGGGGCCTGGCCCAGGGAGCAGAGGGCTCTTCCAGTAACCACCGCGGCACCTCTGTAGAAATAAGTTGTAGAGTAGAAACGAGTGGCTCAGGGCTAGACAGCCCCACATTTAAGTCCTTGACCTACCTATCGCTTCCTCGTAGGGTGTCTTTAGACAAAGTCCTGTGAACTCTTTGAGACTTGGTTTTTGCATCTGCTAAAGGGGTATAATAATTCCTTCTTTCCGAGGTTGTATTTGTTGGATACATATAAGTAAAGTATGTCATAAGGGTTTGGTAAATGATCACCAGGGAGTTAGTTCCCTGGCAGTCCAGGGGTTAGGACTCCGTGCTTTCACTGCTGATTGCATGGGTTCGATCCCTGGTCGGGGAACTAAGATCCTGCAAGCCGCATGGCCAAAAATTAAAAAAAAAAAAAAAAAAAAATCACCAGTATTTACTATTTCTGATTATTACTAGTGTTGCTATAATTACCATTGTCACTACTGCCTATACAATTGCATCTGATGAGCGCTGCGGTCTTCCAAGGGGCCGCTCTCTGCCTGACTCCTGCCTGATCTTTAGTCTCACCTTGGAGATGGTCTCAAGGTTTACATAAAAGGAGGAGGAGTATTATCGCCCAGCGGCCTAAATTGTAATGCCCCTCATGGGCCCAGGAGGACAGCTGGTGTTTCATGAGCACGGGCTCTAACACGAGTACTTGAGACAGTCAGCTTCCCATTTCAGTGTGCGTAAAAGTCATCTGGAGGATTTTATAAAATGCAGATTGCAGAGCCCTGTCCTAGAATGTCTGATCCGGCAGGTCCAGCAGCCCAATACTTTGCATTTCTACATAGTTTCCCGCTGGTGCAGCTGCTGCTGGTCTGAGGACCACACTTTGAGAACCCCTGCACATCGGGAAGCCAGTTATCACCTTGGAAGCTAGCGGGAGCTTAATCTCCAGAGAGTGTTTTGTATTTGGGGCCCAGAGGGTCCAAAAGAGGCCGGGAGCACTAAAGGTGAAGTCAGGGACGAGCTGAACACTTGGAGAAGGTGAAAGCTGAAGCGGGGGGAGGGCAGGAGTCGAGCCCCCAGGCCACCAGGCTCACAGCTGGGGCTGGGACTCTTCTGGCTTGGAGTTTCTCTCCTTCCTCCCCTTCCTCCTGGGTTTCCCTCAAACAGCTCAAGCCCTGGGGGTTTCCTCTTCTCTCCACCGAGTTACCTCCGGGTCGGTCCAATGCAGAGATGGAAAGAGTGATGGAAAAGAGTGACTCCGGTAGTGGAAGCAGCATGGGTGATGGCCTGCAAGTTGGATCCGAGGAGCTAAAAGCAGTTCAGCTTGGCTGGAGCCTTCCAGCTTGGGAGGGTGCTGTGGCTGACCCAGCCAAAGTCGGGTCACCAGTTGGACTTGATCCTGAATGCTATGGGAGGCTACTGGAGCGTATGAGTCAGGGGAGTGACACTAGTGGATTTGCGGTTTAAAAGGCTCCCTCGGGACTTCCCTGGTGGCGCAGTGGTTGAGAATCTGCCTGCCAGTGCAGGGCACACGGGTTCGAGCCCTGGTCTGGGAGGATCCCACGTGCCGCGGAGCGGCTGGGCCCGTGAGCCATGGCCGCTGAGCCTGCACGTCCGGAGCCTGTGCTCCGCAATGGGAGAGGCCACGACAGCGAGAGGCCCGCGTACCGCTATGAAGAGTGGCCCCCGCTCGCCACAACTAGAGAAATTCCTCGCACAGAAACGAAGACCCAACACAGCCATGAATGAATGAATGAATGAATGAATGAATGAATGAAAAATTTTAAATAAAAGGCTCCCTCTACCTGCACTGTGAGAAATTGACTGGAGGAGCCTGAGCCTGGAGGCAAGGACCAGATTTTGGCTGGTCTTGGTGCCCAGGCACGAGGTGACGGGGGCCTAGATGACGGGCGAGCAGCAGGAAGGGAAAGACTCCTTGAGTCCATATTTAACTGTGCTAAAGTTCTGGAACCATTTCTGTCGCTGATTCCAGTAGCTTCTTCTAGTGGCTCCCATACTTTAGTGTATATCAGCATCATCTGTTGGGCTTATTTAAAACACAGGTGGCTGTGTTTCAGTAACACAATTTCTGATTCAGTGAGTAGGTGTGAGGCCTGAGAACTTCCATTTCTAACGAGCTCCCAGGGGGATGCTGCCGGTCCCCGGACCACACTTTGAGAACCGCCGATTTATTTGTGCCTTTCTATACGGAGGATTGTATGTAGCCTTAGGCCTTTACAGCTGAGAGCGTTCTCACCTTTTGGTAAGAGGCACCCTGCTATTTTTAAAGAAAACACTGAATCTACTCGCTAAGATTCTACTCAGGATCCGCATCCGCTCATGAAGCTCTCGCAGGCTCAACTCATTTGTCTTCATGAACCCTCAGCCTTGCCCTGACTTTTCCCACATCCGCTTCTTTTAAGGCTTCCCTTGGCTTTTACAGTGCGTGTAACCTGCTCATCCCCAAGTCATGCTAATTAACTGTCTCGAGCGAATGACTTGAAAAACTCAGCGCAACTGTAATGTTTTCCTTAAAGATTCCGAACTCTTCCCCCGACAATCCTGTGTTAAACAAGGACAAACCAAAGAGCAATCATGAGTGAAAAAAATGTTTCTTTATCCCACTAGTTTCTCCTTTGTTCTCCAACTCTTTCCATGTTTCCTTAACTCTCACAAGATGGTCAACCTTTCCTGATTTTAATTTTGACAAGGGCCCCGCTCTGCCCCGTGGGGGAACACGTTAAACGTGCTTTGATGATGGTAAGAGAAAATAAAAATCAACTGCAAGGTTGCCATCCTGGTCTGTCATTAACAGGTTTTCCTTCCTTTGGAAGGATTTAGCGGAATATGAATCCTTCAGCGATCTTGTTTGTTTCTTTTTCTCTTCCTTTTTCCTTAGACCCAATCTTTTCAGTCTTGGTTTTTTGCAGCTTGGAATTTCTTGCCACAAAATTGATGTGGTTACCGCATCCACTGCGATGAATATGTGCTTCCCATGTGCCCTCCAGAGCTGGGAAGGCTGTCACAGTCCCTGTTACCTTCAGCTCCTTGTATGGTCCTGCAACTTGGCACACAGGGACTTTAGGGCCTGAGAAGGGATTCATCAAAGCACTCCTCCGGCATTGATTAGAAGGTGAGGGAAAGGAGAGGCGGGAGAGCAGCAGAGGAAAGTAAAATGTTAGTGCTTCTTTGGGCTGTGCTGCCGTCAAAGCTGGCTCTCACAGCATCGCTGAAGGGACGAGGGCCTTGAAGGATTCCAAAGAGGAGAGACCAATGAGGGGGAGAGGCAGGGGAAGGTGAGTTCAGAACTGAGCCTGAGAAAACCTGATACCTCACATTATAGTGCAGTCAAGTAGTTAGGAAGGAAATGAATGAGCGATCTGAGTGAAAATTATATGAGGGAGAAGACTGAGTGCAAGAGAAATTCTAGTTTCAGGTATCACTCATTATGCAGTATATTGGTGTATTCCCTCAAGTGGACTTTATAAAACAAATTACTTAAAGTGAATCTAATTTTCCCATCAATTTCATTACTAAAATTATTTTACAATGTAGTTTTATTAATAAAAGTGTATTTATATGAGAGATACTTAAATATATTTTTACACCTTATAAATACATGTATGCTATAATAGAAATATGTAAATAATTCTAAGTTATAGAAATTATTTGAGTAAGGTATATAAATCATTCTCCTGAATGAAGGGAGAACTTTTGATGAGGACTCAAGTTGATGGATAGTCCTGTGGCATGCTAGGCATTGGAGAGAATTGGATGGGATTTTACTTTTCACATTTCCATTGTTTTTGTTCCTACTATCTGATCCCTTAATGAGAAGATTGAGTCTTCCCGTCTACAATTGATTGAGGTAAGAAGTATTTATCTCACACGTAGAAGTCCCCTCCTTCCATATTTACAACGCTCAAATTTAATCTCCTAATCTTTTATCTAATTTGAGTTTAGAAATTTTTTTTTTTTATTAATTTGGTTTCCACAAGTTTTGAGTTTGTGAATTTTCAAATAGGGTCACTTAAATTTAAAAAAAAAATTTTTTTTTTTTTTTTTTTTGGCTGCCCCACGTGGCTTGCGGGATCTTAGTTCCCTGACCATGGCTGGTGGAACCTGTACCCCCCTGCAGTGGAAGTGTGGAGTCCTAACCACTGAACCACCAGGGAATTCCCCTAGGATCACTTTAAAAAAATAAAATTCGATTAAAAAATTCATTGAGATAGGGTTGTGAAATGTTTGTCTACTAAGGAACAAAGTGGCTTTAAGAACTTTAGAAACCCTGATTAAAAAAGAATTAATTGCACTTTAAGGCAGTATCATTGCAATGTAGGCTACTTGCTGCCCTAATCAGAAATACTTTCTGTAAGGATCTAGGAGGCCTCACTTTTAGTCTATCTCAAACTACCTAGACTATTTGAAGGTGATAAAAGCATATTAAAGTGATATTTTTCCTACTGTGAATTTCTTTCAATTCAGTCTGGCTTTTTTTTTTTTCCCATTGTGTCTGAGTTAAGAGAGGTTTGACTGTACAACATCCTACACTTCACCAGTAGGTGTCACTGTCTAACACATGATATAGTCAAACAACAAAAAAATTCCCATGTATGGACTTCTAGGTTCTGTAATGCTAATTAATTCCATACTTTATCAGCATGGAAGGGTAGAAACTTTGAGCCCTGTTTCCATTAAGCAAGGGCTCCAGAGGCTGCTGCGGGCAGGGGAAGGAAGCAAATCGTGTGTGAAGTTCTAATGCTTTAGCTATTTCAGGGAGAAGGTAGGAGAGCAGCAGCTCATCAGCATTCAGAGACCAGCACCAAGCTAATGACATAAATACCTTTTAATGATTTATTGAGGTTAACTTGGTTTATTTTAAGTTAGCCAAGTCCTTGTAATAGTAGTAGAGAGTCAATTAATTCAAATTCTGTTCCAAGTGGTGACCAAATTTTAGGGTTCAGAAAGTTATTTTAACTGAGGCAGGATACCCCAACTCAAGGCTTTCATCTTTATGAGGTAGACATATGTTCTCTGATGAATATAGGAGTTGGCCTTGAACCCTTGACAAAACAGGCAATATTTAGGGATTGGAAGGAGAGAAGGGAATCACTCTTGGGTCAGATTCTCCGCTTGAGAATTTGAAGGCCTAAGTAGACTTTCTTTTTGATGATGTAAGAGGAAAGGTGCTTTTTTACAGTCTTAGTGAACCTCTTGGACAGTTCATTTTTATTTAGCTGCTTTTTTGGGGGAAAAAAGTATTATAGAGCCTCTGAACGTACACAGAATTAGAGAAAATATTATAACAGACCTACACGACCTATCACCCAGATTCAACTATTATTAGCTTATGGCCAGTTTTATTTATAACTTTTCTCCGAGGCTTTTCTACTACCTATTGGAGTATCTTGAAGTGAAATACTAGACATGGTGTCACTTCACCCCTAAATATTTCAATATGTATCTCTAAGAGACAAGGACACTATTTTTTTAAACTATCGTTACAGCCAAGAAAATTAACACTAGTTCTTTAATATCATCCAATATGCTCTCAGTATTTTCAGCTTTCTCTTACTATTCCACAATAGTTAAAAAATTGGTTTATTTGAATCAGGATTCAAATAAAGTCCACATCTTGCATTTGGTGTTTCAGAAAAGCCCTTTTAATCTAACAGTCTACGCTGTCTCTTTTTTTTTTTTTATA
This sequence comes from Platanista minor, assembly GCA_004363435.1. NCBI lineage: Eukaryota > Metazoa > Chordata > Mammalia > Artiodactyla > Platanistidae > Platanista > Platanista minor. The sequence goes on along the minus strand of RJWK010010449.1, from coordinate 7,544 downwards.
TGACATTTATTTGTTGAAGAAACTGGATTTTGTGTCCCATAGAATATCCTCCACTCTGAGGTTGGCTGATTATATCCTGGTGGTGTCATTTGACGTGTTCATCTATCCTCTGTGTGTTTCCTGTAGTCTAGGAGTTATATCTAGATGATCGGTCATATCAAGTTCAATTTTTTGTCGAGAACATTTCATAGGTGATGCTGTGTACGCAGTAGTATGTCAGAGGCATATGATGCTTGACCCACTCTTCTCTCTTTGTTGTATTTTATTTTACCTTATTGCATTTTATTTTTTGTAATGTTAAGATTGACTGAAGGATTCAGATGTTGTCAGCCTGATCCATGCATCATTCCCCACACGGTTTTAGCAACCCTTGATGACCATTGCCTAGAGCTATTATTTCGTTAGCTACAAAGTATAGATATTCTAATCCAATCATTCTTTCTGTAGTTACTAAGGGGAATTCTTCTGTAAAGAAGAATTCTTCCTTGTCAATTATCTGATTACCCTGAAATACAGTTAATACAGGAAAGGCAGGATTAATGCTTGATTTCCCCCCCTTTATCAAATTTCAGAATGAGAGGTTGGTGTCCTAACAACTTTCGAATAGGACCAATGAGTGTTTTAAAAAAATATATCATTGTGACCTCATAGATTAAAAAATATATATATTTGATATGTTTTAATCTATTATAGTTATTAAACTTTTTGATGCACAAACTGTCTCATCTTTGGCCAGTGGGAGTCCCTTTAACTTGGCTCCTGTTATCTGTTGGCATGACCCCAGTGAATGGGGAGAGCTTCTTTGCTTTCTGGTATGACAGAATGTTCCAGGCTTAAATTGTGAATTTACTGCACCAGACCTGGAATCAGCCATCTCTTCTAGGTTGTCAGATTCTTTTTCTTGGAAATGGTATTTAGAAACCGCAGTCTGGGGACTAGGGGTGCTCCTTGCCACTGAGTTGGTTACTGCTTCTAGACATTTTGTGTGAACAGAGCTAGGTAATAAGTTTTTTAAAAATAAAATGCATCATAAGTATATTAGATTTTTGATTCAGATGCATGTCTGCAGATCTCATTGACCTGTATTTCCTTTAACCCTGCGTCAGGCTTTTATAAGATGCAGCTCAGGGAAAATTGAGTTCCTGATACTTAGCTTGGACTTACTGAGATATATTTATGTGATTTTTCAGTTACTTTTGTGTAGTTAAGCTATTGCTAGCCATCAGTGTATGAATTACTTCTGCAGTTCTTGGAAGCAGAAACACGTGGATACTGGAGTAAAAACTAGCCTTGCTGATCTCTGGAAAAATTCTTCCAGTCATCAGACATGTTTAATTGTTAGTGGACAATTCAGTTCTCATCAACACCTAGTCAAAATGGAAATGGTCTGCTGTCAGGAATAATATTTGATAATGCAGTGTATACAAAATAAAAAGCAGCTACATTTAAAAAATTTATGTTAATTATGAAAAATAGAATTTATCAAAATTCCCATGTTTGTAGGGTACACACAACAGCATTTTACAAACAGTAAAAAAAAAAAAATTTGTGAAGTTCATATTTTATGCATCCCAGTTATCAATAATAGAAACAAGTTTTGATTTATCATTTTAGAAAAGATTAAATTAGCTTTCTATTCTCATTACAGAAATTGATATTAGAAAGTTGTTCTTATATGAAGAGACGTTGAAAACATTACAGCCACAACTGTAGTGACGGTAAATATTGCAAAGATATCTTAGGCAGTTAATTAGTAAGAATGTAGTTATTTTTGGCTTCACTGATAGTTGAGTATTTGTCAGCTATTTAAAATTTATTTGTTGTTATGATTTTTCTTTTTAATCTAAGCAAATATGCACTTCCACACCTAATTTTGTATTTAAAATTGTATTTTTTAAAGTGAGCCCCTCAAATTATAGAAACCTCATGCCCCACAAAATTTGAAGCTGCTGGGTGCTGACTGTTCTTTATTAAGTCCCTCCCAGTTTTAGCCCTCCTCTGTGCTAGTCTGTGCCCTGGGACCTTTACAGATTGCCTTGGCTGGGCTTGCATGATCTTTGGCTTCCAGATGGGTTTAATCCAAGAGAGATGCCAGCTGGAGTTCAAAAGGAAAGAGAAAAGACGGGGTTGGCATAGTCATTCCTTTTGCTTCCTTCTTGTCTTGTCTCTCATCATAGTTGTGGCGGCGAAGGTGCATCAGGCATCAGGACTTGGTGGAAGCCTCCTGCTTTGTGGTTTCAGCTCTTACGGGGCTACAGTGGGATCATTTTCTCCCTTTTCCCTTCAGGCCTCGGATGTCATGACATTCTCCAAGATGCCTCACCATCCTTGTTGATTTCCTAAATCCTGTTCAAGACTTAAGTTGTAGTCCCCTTGTTAAATTCTTTCAGTTAAACTTTTTTGCACGTGCCACTTGTTTTCTGCCGGGACTGATAACACAGGTACTGAGATTAAAAGCCAGAGTAGAGAAGGCTGGGATGGGGACTTAGCCAAAGCTTATTGGCTCCAGTTGATACACACTTTACCTTAGCTTGCAGTTCCCTTTATGTCTGAAAGCTGTGCTGCGTCTGGACCCTGTTTAGGGCACGGGACTCTTTGGCAAGGCAGGGATTCCCTGTGCCTAAGTTTTAGGCTTCCTTGGGACACCACATATCTGCTCCTGTGAAGACCCTGGGGTGTCAACACTGAGTAACGTATGAGTCTTTGATTCCCCAAGATCCCTGTACTCTGTCCTCTCTCTAGTTTTAGAATTATTCCCCTTTTGCTGCTTACTGCTCACATAGATACATCGCTCTCTTTCTTCCTCATTACTTTTAGCATAATGTCTGCAACTACTTTAGGCATTTATGTTATATAAGGAGAGCTTATGGTTTTAAGTAACTTATGGTTTATCTTGCAAAAAGAAAACAAAAATCTTGCAAAAATCCCCAAGGCAAAATGCGGAGGATTGTCATGAAATAGGTAAAAGGAAGACATAACTCCTTATCACACAAATCTGAGTTATGTTTTTATGCCCCCAGACCACCCAAAATTATTGTAGGGTGTTTAACAGTGACATACAAAGTATTTCCTGGAGCCTGCATGGGGCAGATCTTGGCCTGCTTACGTTCAGAGTCATACTCTTGCGTTCTTTTGCCCTGTTCTCTGTTGCAAGAAACTATATCTCTCAGGCCCCTAGTCCTGTAGCATCTCTGTGGGTTTGGCCAATGGGAAACACTGGTATAAAGAAAACATAAAGAAGGAGAGAAGCCACAGTATTTCTCCTCTCCTCTCTGCTTTTGGTGGCATCTTGGCAGCATCTTTGTGCCTCGCCTGTGGGGCCATATCCTGTTTTAAAACGCCTCTCTTCGTGGTCCCAGTATGGCTCCAACTTATACCCAGTGACCACAGACAGCTCCTGCTTTGGGAACACAGCCTCCTCCCTACGTTCCTCCAGCCCTAGGATAGCAGCGAGTTCCTTGTTGGCAGTCTCTGGGATACCTCACCATCGCCTGTTCGGCTCTGTAGTTTTTTCATCTCCTGTATAATCAGTTCCCTAGATTGAATTCTATCTGTTTGAAATACCACAAGTGGTTTCTGTTTTCTGACTTAAATTCGAATGATATATCGTGTTTCTGCCCACTGGGAGAATTTGTTTTTAGCTGAGACCTCATCTTTGCCAGAAATTGTTTGTATGTAAAAAAGAGCAACCCCATCAATCTAGTTTAAGTAAAAGGAGACTTATTGCAAATATACAGAGCTAATGAAATCCAAGCAGGCTTAACCTACTGTCAGCAGGCTTAACCCTGAGATGGTAATACACATAGGTAGATCAAACTAAGCCACAGCTGACTGGTTTACTACAACTCCAGGTCAACTTATACAAGGCTGCTGGAGAAAACTCTTGCCTCTTTCCAGTCTGTGGTTAGTTTCAAGCAGTGTCTGGGCAAGAGGGAAAGATGTAGTTATGTAACTACCTGGTTTGTTCTGCAGTTAGACTGGACCAGAGACAGTGGGAGAAGTAACAACAGGTCAGTGGTACCCAGAAGACTCCCCATAATACAGGCTTATGTTCACTCTCAAATTTCAAATTCTTTTGCTTGCTGACTTTATTTTATTCTCTGTAATTAACTCCTCCCATACTTCTTTCTAGACCTTTTCTATCTTATTTTCTCTTTACCTTATTTTCATGTATTTTCTCTTATTATAATATCTTCGGCATGGGGAAAGAGCCCCTGCGTCCAGGACAAAAAGAATGGGTGATGCACAAACGCTGTAGTCCATTTGGTCAAACTCCAGCTATAATTTTGTTATTTCATTAACATTGTCCAGTTTCCCCTTTATTAGTTTGACTATTTCCATAAAGTTTGAGGAACTTGAAAATATTCCTCAACTTCACTGACTATACACATTTTATTTTTAACTGTACCTTCTACCTCTGATCTGTACTGCTTTCTCGAATTATGTTATAGGATGGGCCGAAACCTCAGCAGCAGAAGTCTTTGGTTTTCAAGCGGTACCCCGCCATGAATATCTTAGCTCCCATCTACCTCTAGTTTTGTTTCTCAGTTTAGTAGATCTGATGGAGTCGTAGTAGACAGCCAGGGTTCGGAGGTGTGGGAAAGGGGATCTCTGTTCAACCGCTCTGCCCTCGCCTCTTAATTTATACCTAGTTGGTAAGGGATTTGATCATGATCTTAGTATTTTACCTATTCCTTCCCCTCTAAGTCGTGGAGATTGACTTTGCCTCTCTACACTTTAAGAAGCAGAAATAAAAATACCAATGCCAGTCATTTCGACAAGAGGAGTGTTATTACTTTTAATGAAGATGAGAGTTACTACAATGAAGTACCATACACTTCAGAGAATGTACAATTTCAATTTGGTTAGCTGCCACACTCTTGCTGAGCACCCCTTTTTTTCTGCTGCACAGGTATTGTTGGTCTAGGTATATCCTCCAGAATGCTGCCAAGAAGGGGAATCTGGAAGTGGCTGCCACTGGAGGGGGCTCACCCTGTAGGTTTACAGTGCCTGAGCCTATAATGGCCACTTTGTTTGGATCTGTTTTGAGGTTCCGCAGAGCTAGAAAGCTGCTAATCAAAATTACTACTGGTGGTTCCTTATTCACTGGCCGGTCCATGCAGGTTAAATAATTGCACAGCCAATCACTAGTGACCAAGGTAAGGGCCTTGAGGTCTACTAATGGCTGAACCACAGGTAGCAGGAAAGCTCTGAAAATTTCTGCAGTTATTAAACTTTGATAGAGGTCACACATGGACCCAGGGTCCCAGGCAGTGAAGATTACCAAAAACAAGGGTATAGGGAAGGCATCCTCCATGACTGCAGCTTTTGCTGAGATGCTATCCTCATATGTCTTTAGATGGAAAGTGAGGTCACTTTCTAGCTTATAAAAGTCTATACATATCAGGACAAAGTGACCAGGTATAACTGCTAGCCAAAACATTTATAATGGCGAAGTCAAGCTTGTGTGGTCAACAGTTGAATGGACTTTGATGAGAGGTCATGCAGTAATTAGGGAATATATATGTATGTGTGTATGATATGATTTTCTAAAAGGTATTTGTAAGTGCAGGAAGAATAGAAACCGTTTCTACCTCAAGCTATATGGTATCAGGTGCCTTCGTCACCTGTCTTTCCCACCTTCAACATTGGGGCTGTACTAAATGTGGCAGAATTTGGCCAGAAGATCAGTTACAGATCATTTTATATCAGTTTTAGAAGAAGCAGACTGTGAACCTTAGGACTTTTACGGGTAGAAGTAAAGGGACAATTTCTGGATAACAAGATACCCCTTAGGCATATTGCTACAAAGTATTTTGGCTGAAAGCAGAGCCCCCTTAAAAATCAACTGACCCCACGTCTTTGTTAAAAGTCAGCAATTAGAGCAATTTCAGACACGACCTGAGAATCCTCTTTGCTGAGTAACCAAGAATCTAGTATGTAAGAAAACAGAAGTTTAGAGCCTATGAGAATCTTTATAGAACACAGAAAAAAACAAGGGGCAAAGGGTATGGAAGGATAAATCTTAATTGTATCAGGGCAGAGAGATTTCACTTACAACGTAACCAAATGTTTCCACCAGCTTCTTATCAAGCTGCTCGTAGACAATAACAGACACCAGATGCATAATATTTATAGTTTGTGGTAGATGATGATATGTACTTTTGTTTCTCCCTTTAGCATTATTTCCTGTGTGAGTTCAAATATTTGTGATCTATTAATTTTACTGTCTTTATAAAATTCTGAGTTGAGAAACCCATCCAAGTGTTGTTGAGGATAGAGATTAGCACCAGATGATCTTACAAGAGATTTCAGTGAGGAATCTGATTCTCAGAGTGCTAAGACCAGGTTGGGTGCACCCTATAGAGAATGCTGCTGTGTTGTGGCTTATTTCAGACTGGGTATGTCACAAGTCACATATCAGAATCAAAAGAGAAACAAGTTTCTGTTGCAAAGAATGGCTTAGAAACAGCTGTAAATTATAGCCAAGGATTTGATATTGGATGTTATTTAGGTTTAAAGTTGGTCACACATAAACTTACCTGTGTTTAGTGCCCAAAATAGCCTAGCTCAGTCACGTAGTGGCTCTGTGACCTTAGACTGGGCATTTATCCATTCTGTGACTCGGTTTTCCTTTTTTTGTAAATGGGATGGGTATAATAATTCTTCATGAGTTGTTGTAAGAATTTGATAAGATAGTACAAGAAAAACACTTAGAAAAAGAGTTCAACATAGATTTTCTAATGTTATTAATTATTAACGCTGATAAATAATCACATCAATAATTAATAATAATCTCTAATTATTTTAATAATTAAAATAAAGGCTGATATGAAATTAAAACTACTGCTTATGAGTTTGGAAGCCTAGCTTTTAGTCACGGCTCTGACAATTATAACCCGAGTAAGTTATAGAATTTTAGAGCTGGAATGTGGAAGTAATTTTGAGATTACCTTATTCAGTTTCCTCAATTTATGTGAAGGAATCGAGGCCAGAAGATTTTTGCTCAAGGCTGCACAGCTAGTGGGTAGCAGCATGCGTTGTGTTTACTGTCTCGCTTAAGTAAAGTTGGCCCTTTGTTTCCTCATGTGGTGATCAAAGTACTGAATAGTATTAATTTCACCCCACATCGAGTGAAAATATAGGTTCTTTTAAAACTTCAAAGCTCTGTAGCTTTATTTATGTATTTATTTAATTCTTTTATTTATTTATTTTTCAAATTTAATTTTTATTTTATGTAAGAGTATACGTGATTTACAACGCTATGTTAGATTCAGGTGTATAGCAGAGTGATTCAGTTATACATATACCCATTATTTTTCAGGTTCTTTTCACGTATAAGTTATTACAGAGTTTTGAGTAGAGTTCCCTGTGCTATACAGTAAGTCCTTGTTGATTATCTATTTTATATATAGTAGTGTGTATATATTAATTGCGATTAACACATAGGTTCTTTTTTACATTTTTAAAAAATTATTTATTTATTTATTTTTGGCTGCATTGGGTCTTCGTTGCTGCGTGCGGGCTTTCTCTAGTTGTGGCGA
>RJWK010010448.1:0-43670 GCA_004363435.1 Platanista minor | reverse complement strand
AAAAAAAAAAAAAAAAAAAAAAAAAAAAAAAAAAAAAAAAAAAAAGGTGAAAGAAATAGGTTAAAACTTATTTGTGTGTGTGACTTGAATAGACATTTCTTCAGAGAAGATACACAAATGGCCACTAAGCACATGAAAAGATGTTCAACATCACATCATTAGGGAAATGCAAATCAAAACCACAGTGAGACACCATCATGCCCATTAATAAGGTGGCCACTATGAAAAGAAAACAAACAGAAAATAACAAGTATTGGTGAGGATGTAGAGAAACGGGAACCCTGTGCGCTACTGGTGGGAATATAAAATGGTGCAGCTGCTGTGGAAAGCAGTATGGTGGTTCCTCAAAAAATTAAACCAAGAGATCCAGCAATTCCATTTCTGGGTATATACCTAAAAGAACTGAAAGCAGGGTCTCAAGGAGATATCTGTACACCCATATTCACAGCAGCATTATTTATAGCAGTCAAAAGGCAGAAACAACCCAAGTGTCTATCAATGGATGAATGGATAAACAAAATGTGGTGTAGCCATACAATGGAATATTATTCAATCATACAAAGGAATACTATTCAGCCACAAATACTACAACATGGATGAACCTTGAGGACATCATGCTAAGTGAAATAAGCCAGTTCCAAAAGGACGTATACTGTATGATTTCCCTTAGGTTCACATCCACGGCTGTCTCCCCCTCCTCCTCCCATTTTTTTTTTTTTGCGGGGGGTGGGGGGTCGGTGCTGTGTGGCTTGTGGGATCATTTTATCTCTTTGGATCTCAATTTTCCCATCCTTTAAATGGAGATGATACCCCTACCCTCACAGGTGTCTTTGGGTGAATAACTGAAATGGCATGAGGAAAGCACCTGGCACAGAACTGAGTCCACAGCCGGTTCTCAATAAACACTAGAACCTTCTGCTGTTTTACCAACAGTTTACCAGTTTGACGGATGACCTTAAATAAAAGACTTAACCTCTGTGAGCTGTACTTTCCTTGTTTGGGTCACTGGAGAGCAAGGGCAGGCTCTGGGCCTCCATTTCCCCATCAGAAAGCCAGAGATGACACCACCTACCTTGCAGGCCAGTTTGAGTGCTAAGGGGATGGGCTGTAATGTGCCAGTAAAGAGTCGGTGCTCAGTAAGTGACAGCCTTACTATGATTGCACTCTCTTTTCCTGGGATTCCTGTCCAATTTTCTGAGCAAATTCAGTTGTTGGGAGGCCAGAGAGAGGCTCCTCCAGGGGGATGTCCACCCCAAGGCTCCCAACACCAAGACAAACATGAATGTTGTCCGCTCCTTATGTCTGGAGTGCTATCCACTCCCTGTCCAGTCTGGCAGCTCCAATCCCAGAATGTGGCATGTGGGTGGTTGGACAGATCACAGTGGTCCCTGAGAGGCCCTCTGACGTGGACTCAAGGAGCCCTGGTTGCACACTCAGGCTTGCCTGTGCTTGCTGAGTAGGCTCTGACCTTCTGAATCTGTGTCTGCCATCTGGAAACCAGGGAAAGGGTGCCCCCGACAGAGTTATGAAGTGATGCAGGACCATGCTTGTAAGGCCCACGTGGGCTGCCCTCTCCTACCTGCAGGATGTCATGTGTGGGTTCCTGGGGTCCATCCTCAGAGACTTTCGGCGTCATCTTTACAATGTTGCCCAGATCAACCCCTGCGGGGGATGGGGAAGTCAGGAAACAAGTGACAGCCATCATCCCCACGGGCCTGCTGGAGTCACACCTCATGTCCCTTCAGCTGGGACCACCCTACTCTGGAGGCCTTCAGGGATCTGCCCAGCTCCCCACCCCACTCCCTCCCTGCCTGGGCAGGGCCCAGCAGCCACGCCCATACGGGGGTGCGGGGTGTGGGGCATCTTTGCACCTTGGCCCCATCCAGCCAATGGGAGCACAGGAGTAGTGAAGCTACACACCAGCGCCACAGTGAGGGACACACTCTGCCTGGTGGGCTGAGGAGGGGAACCCATGGCCTTCTCCCTTGGGGCTCCCACTCTTCTTCACCCTGGCTGCATCCCCAGCCTCGTCTGCACCCCCGAAGGAAGCCCCCACTGTGCAGAACTTGTCTAGGTGCCCCACCAGCCCCTGTCCAGTGTCTATACACTACTCTGGGCCCGGGGCACCAGCTTCTGACCTCGAACGCTGGATCCCCAGTCTCCCTTGCCCTCTGGCTTCTGACTGGATTTGGCCAATGGGAAGCCGGACTCAAGATCACAGGCAGGAGGAGTGGGAAGGCAGGGTGTTCATCCCCAGCTTCCTGCCTCTGCCTCTATCAGACGACCCTCATCCCCTGCCTTGGCCTGTCATGGGAAGGGGGTGGTCCCTGCTGTGGCTAGCAGGGTCTAACCCTGCCCACATTATTGCAAAGAGCTCCCTCTTAACCACTCTCTTCCACGGCTTTGCTGGAGCATGCCACCTGCTTCCAGAGGTTGGTGACCAACACCCCTTCTGCCTCCATGAACTCAAGCTGGGGTGCAGGTGGGGTAGGGAGACAGGTGGCCCTGTTTCTCGGAAGGTGGTCAAGCAAAGTCTCTTCAAGGAAGCGACAGTTAAAACGAGACCCACCTTGAAGGACCCAGCCCTGCAGATGTCAGGGTAAGGTCCAGGCAAGTAGAGGGTGGGCTCCAGCGAGGTGGGAGTGGGTGGCCAGCGTGCCTGGGGCAGAGTGTAGACAGAAGATAGTGCCCAGGGCTGTCATGCCAGGAGGGGTGTGGTCATGGCAGGCTACCACTCTTTTCACATTAAGAGCCGTGGACTGGAGGTGACTCTTGGGCAAAGAGCCAGACCAGCGCTGAGACCGAGCCACACCGCCCTACCTTGTGATTCAAACTGCTCCACGGCCTCTTTCACTGCCTCCTCCGGCCCTGTCTCAAACTCCTTGATGTTCTCCCGAACGGCTGCATCAAAGGTCTCCTGGGTGATGCGCCTGGAGGCCATCTTCATCTCCTCTGTGTGGGGTCAAGGGCACCCAGTAAGTTGTTCCCAAGCTGAGAAGGTGAGAAGTAAGCATCATCAAGGGTCAGAGGGCACATGAGAACCTGGCTACCACTTAGGGAGCATCTACCAAGGGGCCAGAGCCTATAAGCGCCCTGGAAAAATTCTCACAACTTGAGTCACAGGAAAGGGTGATCTCCCAACATCCACAGAATATCGAAAAGCACAGACAAGGGCAGGTCGTTCAGTATATTTTATCTACAAAAGGGGGAATGTTAATATAATGTATGTCCTTCTAGTAAAAAGTAGTAACAGGAAAATAAATATAAAACCTCTTAATAATACTATGTGGTAGATTATGTGATTATAATATAATGTTACAATGTAAACAATATTATTCTCGTACTACTCTATTATGCAGATATATACTTCAAAGGTACTTATCTAATGAAATAATCTGTTATGACGGCATACCGTTGCACTAATAAAATGTAAAATAAGAAATGATGTTAAACAATTACTTCTTTAATTAAATAATAAAAATAAGTAATATTTATTACTGTTACTATAAATATTTATTATGACTGTTCAATAATAAGAAATAAAAAGAAAACGAACTCAAAAGCTAATAGAAATAGTTACGTGTAAGGGGAGGTAGAGGAAAGGATGGTGAGAGCAGGAATAGAAGCTGCATTATTCTCTCTTAACATACCTTGTTTTACAGGTTTGAATTTGGAACTCAACTAAATGCTTCATGTGATTAGGAAAAGAAATACGCCCAAATAACCAAAATAAAAATAAAAGCAATCCCTAAAAATCAAGAGCAAAATGAAAGCCATGAACCTAACGGTATTTCTACGTGGGTCAGCTCATTTCATGCAATTTTAAAACACAGTGATCTGACTGTATATTCTTACTGGGATCTACCCTAAGGATAGACCTGCCAAAGAAAATCTTCAACAGTTTTCAGTAATCGTATTATTGGAAACCACATTAGAAATATTATTCAGAAACAATTATAGATGTAGCAAATAAGTAATAATGTTTATATCGTTAGGAATGAGCATAAAAGAAAAAAGATTCTAACATAAAATCAAAGAAGTAAAAACTCAGAACTCCTAAATTTGAACTGGAAATATGATATGAACTCATGATGCATTTTCTCTTGAGCAAATACCTAATTTTCTATTAATATGAACTGAAAATGCCTGGAGGAAACGATACCACAGCAGCAATGAGCAGCACCTGAATACCACCTGTGGTCTCTAAATACCATTTCCCACCAAAGAAGCCCAGGGATCTTGGAGTAAGAGTTGATTCCAGGTCTGGGCAGGAAATGGGCCAGAGAAGCCAGGAACATCAAGTGAAACCAGAAAGCAAAGAAGCTTCTGAAGACCACTGGGGTCATGCCGCGCGGTACGGCCAAAAATTTTAAAAATGAGAAATACATCACTTTTCAAACTTATAGTAAAGTTGCAAGAATAGTACAAGGAGCACTGTATAAGCAGAAGGATCTGCTAGTCTCACCAGTTGTTAACATTTTGCCATGTTAACCTCTCTATGTGAGTGTGTGCCTACGAGTGTGTGACGCGTACATCATTTGAGAGTGTGTTCCAGTCATGGGACCCCTTCCTCCTACAGATGTCAGCATGAAAAGGACACTCTCTTATACATTCACGCAAAACTGATACAATGTTATTTTCTGACATATAGCACAGGATGGACTTTCTTGATTGTTGTAACATCGTCTTTTAAAACAGTTTTGTTTTTTTCTGGTCCCGAGAGTCCATTCCAGAATCATGCATCATAGAAAGCACAGAAAGTGCGTTAGGGGGACAAAGGCACGTGGGGGCACTAGGACAGTGGCAAGGGAATGTGCAAATTCGGGCTGTGAGGGAAAACAAGCCACCCATGCCCTCACTTCTCTTTGTGCAGGCAGCACAGGATGTGACTATTCCATCTATGTTTGTGCAGATGCTTGGGCTGGGGGTCGGGGGGAGGACAGGCTCCAGGGCCAGCCAGGGGGCCTCAAATCCCCAGCCCTACACTTAACCTCACTGTTGGTCAATTCTCATGCGTGACACAGGGACAAACGCACAATCTACCTAGAGGGCTGCAGTGAAAATTCAACCCATCAATCTCTACAAAGCACTCAGAACAGGATTTGGCACAGAGCTCAATAAACATCACCGAGTTGTTCCTTTGTTGCTTAAGAGGTAATTCAGCCAGTTTACTGGGGGGTGGCAGACATAAGGCATCAAACATCTCACCTCACTCCCTTGCAGATATCCCCCTCTTTATTCTCCAGAAGAACAGGGAGTCTGTTTAGGGATTGCTAAGGATTTCCAAATCAAAGATGGAGGAAAAGAATAAGGATTTTCTGTTTCAAGATAAAGAATTTCTCATTGGGGAGCCCAGGCTGGTGGTGGTGGGGTGCTCCTGGCCAGCTCTGAGGGGCTGGATGCTGCTGGAGGGACTCTGCTTCTGGCTCTGCCACCAGACGTTGCTTCTGCTACTCTGGCCATGCTTCAGACCCAAGTGGGCCATTGATGAGTGGCCACTCGGTCACAGAAGCACAGTCCTAAAGGGGAATGTCATTGTGCCTACTTTAAAGATGAGGAATCTGAAGCTCAGAGAGGCAGCAAGAGGCCTGGCCACGATCCTATCCTGTCTCATTAACACTTTCCCTCCACCTACGTCCTCTGCGGAGCTTCCACCAGCCCTTCCAGGCTTCCTCATCATGGGAGCCTTCCCTAGCTACTCAGACAGAGCTTGTGTACTCTCGGTACCCCACCACCCTCCCCGCCCCAAGAATCTCCCTCTGCTCAGCCCTGAGATCCTTGAGCTGGGGAGGTCAGTGTCTGGCTCTGGAACCACCACTTAGGACAGTCCTTCAGGGTCCCCTGGGTCCAGCACAGACCTGTGGGGGGCAGGGACGGGATGAAAGTACAGCTCATGAGAAAGATGGTGTCTGGGAATGCTCATCTGGGAGCCACCTGGGGAACAGCCCAGGCCAGGAGAGGAAACAGCATTACCGACCCCCACGCTGCGTCCAAGGCATGCTAAGGGGAAGGGAGTTATCAAGGCTCTCAACTGACAGCCTGCTTCCCTCTCTAAGCCATGGTTCTGCTTATGAAGAAAACGGAGCCCTGACAAACCGGGGACCCTGAATGATTCATCTTCCTCCACCTGCCACACCCACCCTGGTTCAGGTGGCCTCACCTGTTTCCTCCTTGCCATACCCCGTGCCTCTGTGCTCTACAAGGCAGCCAGAGGGAGACTTTAAAGCACAGAGACCGCCTCATTCACCTATTCAAAATCCTGCAGTGGCTTCCCAACCCTCTCAGAACAAAACCCAGTTCCCTTACCAGCACTTTCCCTACCTACACCTTCTCACCTGGGCTTCCCCGCTTCTTTCTCATTCTTCCCAGCTACCCAAGGGACATCCTTCATAACCACTTTGTTTAAAGCAACCCCGCTCTCCTACCGCATCACCCTCTTTTCGTATTTTAATACTATCTCAACATGGAGCGAAATGATTCATCTATTTATTTGCTTTTACTGTCTAGTCTCCTCCCCAGTGATATTTAACCTGCATGAGAGCTGGGGCCCGTTTTGTTAAACACCTTCCCCTCCCCACCAATGCCTAGGATGGGGCCGGACATGCAGCAGGCAGTCAGTACATACATAGGTGGTGAAAGAATGAATAAATGAAAAAAAGCGAAGGGCAGGGAAGTGGGCGATTTTGTCCCTGGGCGGCTTCCGTAACAGTCTTTGATTACCCAAAACCAAGACCCAGAAGGGCGCGCCACAATCACTAGTCCGACCCCGCAGCGCCCACTCTCTGCCTAGCGCGCGAGGGGGCTCGGCGGCCACCGCTCCTCACCCGGTCTCCGCGGCCACGTGGGGAAACGGTGAGGTTCGCGGCTGTCACCGGCTGCGCCGTCTCTGGTCCCTTTCGGGCGCCGTACGTGCGCAGGCGCTTTGGCGCCGCCTCGCCTCGGCCTCCCTCAACCCTGTGAACTGCTCCCGGGGTAACCAAGCGTGACCGTGAGTGCAGGTAAAGTCGAGGGAGCCAACAGGTGTGCGGCGGCGGCGTCTTTGTCTCCTTTTTCGGGCGGTTCCCGTTGCCGCCGCTCCAGGCAGAGAAATTTTTTTGCCTAAGGAGTGTCCGCCCCGCAGACGGGGCAGTGCGCCTGCGCAAGAGGGTTTGGCGGCGGCTGCCTGCGCCTGTGCATCAGGGCTCGGCGGCGGCTTGCGCCTGCGCGGCCCGGCGCTGCGGAGACCGTTGGCTCTTTTGCATGTCCCCGCCTCGCGCGGTGGCGGCGGCGGGTGAGGAACCTGAGGCGGCGGTGGGGGCGGCTCCGCGCGCGGTGGGCTCGGGGTGAGGCCCGGGCCAGGGCGTTGTCGACGGATGGGCCCCGGGGTGGGGGCTTTGGGCTGGATCCCGGGAATCCCGGGTCTCCACGATGGCGCAGCGGGCTCGGCCCTTGGCTGCGCGGCGGCCGCATCGCGTCCGGGTCGGCCTGGGGGGCTGTCTGCGGCCTGCCGGGCCCGACGCCCCCTTTTCTTCGTCCTCGGAGGCCGGTAGGAGGCAGGCCGCGCCCGAAGGGGTTCATTCGTTCGGTCGTTCATTCATTCAAACTGAGCCGGGAGCGACCCCTCTGGTGGGGCGATAACGGCGGCGGGGCGCTGAATCCGGCTCTTTGCCGTTTTTTAACTGGTTCCGTCCCCACAGCAACCCCCATCATGAGCTGCCCATTCCATACATGGGGAAGCGGAGGCACGGAAAGGTTAGGTCACTTGAATTGATCCCGGGCCACCTGGCCAGGAGACCCTGCCCTTCGGTAGTAGAGAACAAGGGGGCCCCGGGAAAAGGGCTGAAGGATAGGAAAAGGGGGTGATGGTTATAAGAAATGACTGTAAGGCAGGGGCAGACTTGGGTTTTGAGGCTGGAGGTTTCATGATGGAAGGGAAATCTTGGTGGGTAAGGACACTGCCACTGGATTGCTCAGTGTTGCTTCTCAGTCTTTTTCTACTCAGTCTTCAGGACTTTGTCCCCACTTCCAGTGCCCTGTTTGCCAGGTTTCAGTCTGGGCTGGCTGACCTTGGATGGGTCACTTAGCCTGAATCTCCCTTTTGAATTTTTGTGTAATTTCATTCATAATAGGACCCACTTCTTTACTGGGTTCTTGCAAGAAGTAAACGGGATTGTGAGAGTCCCTCCGTTGCAACAGGACCTGGCACAGAATAAGCTCTGTCAGTAGGTCATCATCACTGGTTAGGGATTTCTCCACTCACTCGTTGAGACACCTCTCTCAGAGGGGAAAGGAAGTTAGCTCTCAGAGCCTCTTCGCCATGTCTGTGAAAATAGGAAAATAGAAATGGGAAAGATCACATCTTTCCTAACCACCATTTGCAAGGGTTATGCTCCTACTGCCCTACATTGTTGTGTTTAGTTATGTGTGTTGCTTCATGTAGTCCTTCAGCAACCCCGGAGATAGGACTGCTTTTATAGAGCTTCTTTTAAGGGACTCTGGGAAAATGGTCTCAGAGATGCAAAATAAATTGTCCAAGATCAACATGCTTGTCTTACTCCTTCTCAGCCAGTACACACCTGTGAGGTTCATGAGGGCAGAGCTCCCCTTAAAATAATCCGGCCTCCCTCTGAAGTACCATGCCAGATTATGGATTACTGCCTCGTTATTTTGAGGATTAGGTGAAACAGATCAGGCTCTGTGAGCATTAGTTGTCATTCTTAGTGTCTTTCGTTTCCCCCTTCTCACTACAGGTCAGAGAAACATGGCAGCAAGGAGAATTGCACAGGAGACTTTTGATGCTGTATTGCAGGAAAAGGCTAACCGATATCATATGGACCCCAGTGGTGAGACTGTAGGCGAAGCTCTTCAGTTTAAAGCTCAAGGTAAATTAAAGTGCCTGTTTTTTTGGGGGGGATGGAGCGTGTGTTTTGGGTTGGGAGAAGACCCCGACCTGCAGCTCCTCAGATCCTACCTTCTTATTTGTTAAGGGGAGAGAAAATTTTCTCTTGGTCCACCTGTCATGTCACATCATTATGTAGAAGGAGGTATTGTCATTATCTCGAGGTTCTTCTCCCCGTGCACCTTCCCCCACCTAAAGACGGGTTCTTAAATAAACCTCCTGGCTCCATCCCCACCATCGCTACCCAGGTTTGAGCTCTTATCAGTTCTCACCTGGATTATTGCAATAATCTTCTCCTGAAAGGTCTTTCAGCTTCTGGCTTCATTTCTTCAAATCTGCTTTCCCCACAGATCTCTTAATGCCAACCTTGCTGGGCCAAGTCCCTGCTTGGACTCTTGGGGCTCCCCATTTTGGGTTTACATTCTCAGACAAGTGCAGGAGCAGCCAGGTAACTGGTATGTGCAAGACAGGAGGGCCTGGGGGGCCTGTGGAGCTGCTGAATGTAGGCCCTGCCTGAAAACATTCCTTTTGCAAAGTTTTGAAACATCATGCCAGCAGAATTAAAAGTGGTGCCCACAGGCTTCCCTGGTGGCGCAGTGGTTGAGAGTCTGCCTGCCGATGCAGGGGACGCGGGTTCGTGCCCCGGTCCGGGAAGATCCCACATGCCGCAGAGCGGCTGGGCCCGTGAGCCATGGCCGCTGAGCCTGCGCGTCCGGAGCCTGTGCTCCGCAACGGGAGAGGCCACAACGGTGAGAGGCCCGCGTACAGCAAAAAAAAAAAAAAAATGGGGCCAACACAGATCACACAGATTGCGGACAACTTGGAGGTCCTAAACAGCACACAAGGCTCCTAGCCCTCATCCCCTGCTTTGGGCCTGTTGTTTCAGTTATACTGTGTGCCTCTCTGTGTTTTAAATCCCTCATCCCAGCTCTGCATGGTTAATTGCCTCAGGCACTAAGACCCAGCTCACAGGTGCCTTCCCCCAGGAGGCTCTAGTAGGCCTGGAGATTGATTTTGCACTGTGTACTTGCTCCTCTGCCATGGGCTGGCCTCCTCCAGGTCTCCTTTGGGCCTGTGCTGTTTGCTGCTGCACCAGCCCTTGAGCCAGCTGAGGTGTAGAGGAGGCTTTCTCAGTGTTGGCTGAATGAGCCTACGTGCTTGGGGTAGGGATAACTGTTATTATGTGCTTTGGACCTGGAGAAACTGAGGCTTAGAGGCTGTCTCCAGATTCTGAGTTTTCAAAAATGAGTAGCAGACAAAACCATGCCTGTTACAAAAGATGGGAAGAATTAAGTAGTTAAGAATAGGATGTAAAAAGCCTCTTTGCTGTTTCCTTACCCTTCAGAAGTAACCATATCTGTGGTGTTTTGTGCATCCTTTAATTCTTTTAGCCATATGTGAATCCTGAATACTTAATGTGTTGTTATATACATATATATATACATATATGTATGTATATGTACGTGCATATATACGTGTATGTACATAAACGTGTGTGTATATATATGGGTATTTGAATCTTGGTTTATCTTTATCTAGAGACTCAAACACTAACACATACCTTAAGTTACCTCAGGAAAGGTTGGGGGCAGGGGAGACTGTGAACCCAGTGGGGTGCTAGATGGTTCTGGAACCGTCTCTTTGTCACAGAGCTGCATGGTCCATCAGTCACCCTTTCTCTGTGCGTGTGCTTTACTCTGCACTTTTCCAGTGCCTTGTAAACCAAGTCATTGGAAGATCCTGTTGTGTACAATCCAGCCACTGCTCTACCTCTAGTGCTACCACCCTCATCAGGCCATCAGTGACCATCACTGTCTGGATTATCTTGGTGGACTCCTTGCTGGAACATCCACATCCACTCTTGTCCCTTGTGGTCTATTCTCCACACAGCAGCCAGTGAGGTCGTCCCTCTGCTCCACTCCTCCCTCATCCTCCATCCCCATGGCTTTCTGTCTCATTCATAGTAAACCCCAGAGTCCCATCAAGGGCCTGGCTTGATCTGGTACCCACCCCGTTCTGTTTGCATCTCCTGTCATAATAGTTGCCTAATTTTGCTGCACATCAGAATCATGTGGGGGCTTTGTAAAAACCCTGATGCCCAGGCCACACCTCATTCTAGTTAATTAAGTCAGGATGCCCCAGGGACTTCAGTGTGCAGCAGAGTTTAGGTTCTGCCTTCTTACCACTTTGCCCCGCTTTCCCTCTGCAGAGCATTCTGGCCACATTTGTCCCCTCCTTGTCTTATAACCTCAGGGCTTTGTCCTCACACTCCCTCTGCCTGGTAGGCTTTCCCCACAACTGCCGGCTCCGGACGCGCAGGCTCAGCGGCCATGGCTCACGGGCCCAGCTGCTCCGCGGCATGTGGGATCTTCCCGGACCGGGGCACGAACCCGTGTCCCTCGCGTCGGCAGGCGGACGGACTCTCAACCACAGTGCCACCAGGGAAGCCCCGCCGCCTGTTTATTTCTTATTGGTACTTCCTTATACCTCAAGGACTTTTTATATTTGGCTCCCTCAACTGACAGGTCCAGGAAAGTGGGGTCTTTGCTATCTCCTTTCCCTGTTGTAACTTCAGGGCCTGTAACAGTGCCCACATGCAGTAGGTGCTTAGAAAGTACTGGTTGGACAAATAAACTTGGATTTATACAAAGCCCTGGCTTCCTGTGGCCTCTTGGCCCATCACTACTTCCTGGCATCTCTCCCTTTTCTTACATTTGACTTTTTGACTAGGTAATAGATTCTGATTCAAAAGCTAGAAAGTAAGAAAGGCACTCTGTGCAAAGTCTCCCTGAGGCCCACTGTTCCCATATGCCCGTAGTTCACTTCTGTTGCTGGCTTCTTACAGTTTCTTTTTTTTTTTTTTTCTTGGCCGCGCCACGCTTCTTATGGGATGTTAGTTCCCCACCAGGGATTAAACCCAGGTCCTCGGCAGTGAAAGTGTGGAGTCCTAACCACTACACCGCCAGGGAATTTCCCTTACAGTTTCTTTATGCACAAATAAGCAAATGCAAACATAGTTTCCTATTTTTCTCATTTCTCCACAGAGGAGGACAAAAGTACACAGTGTTTAGTTTCCATTGTGACCTCTGTTGTTGTGGCTTGTTTAGCTTCTGTCTTCCCTCTTATCTGCTTCAGTCTCTGTTTTTCCAGGAATTGGTTGGCCTAATGGACCTTTCTGAGGGAGCCTATCAGCCAACTTTGGGTCAGATGCTCAGCCAAGGCCCAGCCAGCTGTGGTGGGTACAGTGTCAGATATGGCTCCTGCCTCAGTGGCACTGTGGGCCAAGAGTTCCTCATAGGAAGCAGGGGAAGCAGACATCCTCTAGAAAACCCATCTGCTGTGTGATAGAAGTAGAAATACACAGGTGTTCTGGTCGCAGTAAAGAAGCCCAGGTTATTTGGGGACCAAATACCCTTCCCTGAGTCTAAAAGAGGGCTTGTAAAACAGAGCCAGGGCAGGAGATCTGAATGAGTGAGAGGCACTGCTGCCCAGCCTCGATGGACTGTCGTCAGGGCAAATGCAGGCCCAGTTCTTGTAGGTCTTCTGTTTTTATAAGTAGTAAATCTATTTTTAAGTGAAACCACACATGTTTTAAATTTGGCAACAAATATGAGTTTCTAAAATGCACTCTGACCGATAAAGCACCCCTGCTGGCTGGTGGTCTGTGGATCATCCGTTTGCAGCCTGTGGTCTAAAGTACCTTTGTGTTTCTTTTTGGATTGTTTATTTCAGATCTTCTAAGGACAGTCCCAAGAGCCAGAGCAGATATGTATGATGACATTCATAGCAACAGCAGATACACTCTGGGCGGATCTGTAGCTCATCCTCGAGACACTGGGAGAGAAGGCCTGAGAGGTGATGTATTTCCAGGACCTTCCTTCAGATCAAGCAACCCTTCTGTAAGTGACGACAGCTACTTTCGCAAAGAATGTGGTCGGGACCTGGAATTTTCCCACCCTGACTCCCGAGACCAGGTCTTCGGCCACCGGAAATTGGGACATTTCCGTTCTCAGGACTGGAAATTTGCCCTCCGTGGCTCTTGGGAACAAGACTTTGGCCATTCAGTTTCTCAAGAATCCTCCTGGTCACAGGAGTATAGTTTTGGTCCTTCTGCATTACTGGGGGAGTTTGGCTCCTCCAGGCTGATTGAGAAAGAGTGTTTGGAGAAAGAGAGTCGGGATTACGACGTGGACCGTCCAGGAGAGGCAGACACTGTGCTCCGGGGCAGCAGCCAAGTCCAGGGCAGAGGCCGGGGTCTAAACATCGTTGACCAGGAGGGTGCCCTCCTAGGAAAGGGGGAGACTCAAGGCCTGCTCACGCCTAAAGGGGGGGTCGGGAAACTTGTCATGCTGAGAAATGTGAGCACAAAAAAGGTACCCACTATAAGTTGTATCACTCCCAAAACTCAGGGCACTAACCAAATTCAGAAAACCACCCCAAGTCCTGATCTGACCCTGGGGACAAACCCAGGGACGGAAGATGTCCAATTCCCCACTCAGAAAATCCCTTTGGGGCTTAATCTGAAGGATATTCGGCTCCCCAGAAGAAAGATGAGCTTCGATCTGATAGATAAGTCTGATGTTTTTTCGAGGTTTGGGATAGAAATAATCAAATGGGCAGGATTCCACACCATAAAAGATGATGTTAAATTTTCCCAGCTTTTCCAGACTCTCTTTGAACTTGAAACCGAAACCTGTGCTAAAATGCTCGCCTCATTCAAATGTTCCTTAAAACCAGAGCACAGAGATTTTTGCTTTTTTACTATCAAATTTTTAAAGCACTCTGCTTTGAAAACACCCAGAGTTGATAACGAGTTTTTAAACATGCTTTTAGACAAAGGTGCTGTGAAGACCAAAAATTGCTTTTTTGAAATCATAAAGCCCTTTGATAAATACATAATGAGGCTACAAGACCGGCTGCTGAAGAGTGTCACACCCCTGCTCATGGCCTGCAATGCCTACGAGCTGAGTGTCAAGATGAAGACCCTCAGTAACCCCCTGGACTTGGCTGTTGCCCTGGAGACCACCAATTCTCTCTGCCGGAAGTCTTTAGCTCTTTTGGGACAGACGTTCTCCTTGGCCTCTTCTTTCCGGCAAGAGAAAATCTTAGAAGCCGTCGGCCTCCAAGATATAGCTCCCTCTCCTGCCTCATTTCCAAACTTCGAGGACTCTACTCTGTTTGGGAGAGAGTACATCGATCACCTGAAGGCCTGGCTGGTCAGCAGTGGGTGTCCACTTCAGGTCAAGAAAGCTGAACCCGAGCCAACCCGAGGTCAGGAGAAAACGGTTCTTCCTACCAAACCTGAAATTCAGGCTAAGGCTCTGAGTGGTCTGAGTGATGGTAAGGAAAGCAGCAAAAGTTTCTATTTGTTGCGATTTGCTTGCTTTTCATGTTTTCCTGTAATGTCTCTCATTCTCTTTGATATTTGTACATAAAACTCCTTTAGCTTTAGTAGTAAACTCATAATGACCAGTATACATGCCTGCCATTCATTCTGTAAGCATGCATTAGGAATGTTCTGTCTGTTACAGAAGTCCTTAGACTTTCTGGGTCACAGACTCCTTTGGGAATCTGATGAAAAGCTGTGGTCCTTGCCAGGGAAAATACGTATATGTTTGTACACAATGTTGCACTTTCTGGGGTGTTTGTGTCATCCTGCAGCCAAGTTTTAAGAAGCCTTGTTCCAACAGCACCCCTTCTCTACCTCCGCCCCCGCCAAGTTATTACTAGAAGGGATAGTAAATGCTGGGCACAGTCTCTTAAGAATTCCCCAGGCTTCTAAGGGAAAGAAGTCACAAAACCCCGCCCCTCCTTTGCTGGGATTAAGGAGGCTATAGGAGAGGCCCCAGCTCAGCTCAGCCTGGGGAATCGGGAAGGCCATGTTTGAGCTGTTTTGAGGGATGTGTGGTGGAGGCATCTTTTCACCTGCTCGCTTTTCTAGACTGGCTAAAGGTTGAGAGATCACTTAGGTATACCTGGTAACCTGCAGTTAACGAGTTGGCTTACTGGGGAGGGGAAAGACCTAGAAGAAGGTAATAGAAATAGAAATGGCTGGCTGGTGTCCCTTGTCCCTTCCCCCTTTGCTCTCAGAATGGACGTTCTCACAACCCAGACATCCCAGAGGTCATGAGCACACGTAGTGGCCATGTGGCCATTTAGGAAGTCCCCTTTCCCTCTGATACAGTTTTCAGCTTCCATTGCCCCAGGCAAGTTGGGAAGTCTCATTTGTCCCTGAGTCTCTTCAGTCCTCTCCACCCTCGGGGAGCCCTGACTGCAACAGGCACTGGGTAGGTCGCTCCATGGATGGGCGGCCACACCTACTCCCAGAGAGAGAGCCTTCCAGTAGTGGGCTCAGGGCTGAAGCAGGACCTCTCCTCCCCACATCCCCCAAAGTAGTGGGATGGAAAGTCAGTATAACAACGATACTGAAGAACTGTAAGAAGGACAAAAAAGTCCCCCATAACCTAAAGTTGCCTGCCACCTTCCCCTGGTTGTGCTGCTATGCAGGCATGCCTGTAGCTGCAGTCTTACTGTACTGAAAACACTACAGTCTGCTCTTTTACAGGATTATCAAAGGCTCTTTTCTGTGTTTCTGTGGCGTTTGCAGTATCATGACTAAATGTGAATTTACCTCACCTCTCCCTTGATGTTGAACTCATAGTGCCTTTTACTAGAGGCTTCTGAGGCTGAGCAGAGCTCGGTTCCCATGAGACTGGCATCTGCAAAGCATTGGCTTCTTTTCTGGTCAGCAGGTAGACAGCACCAGCGCCCACGTCTTATGGGGCACTGCCCTGCCATTACTTCAGTACTGATAGAAATGCTGGGATGACATCTTTGGTTGCATTTATTATTGCTATTATTTTCGTTAAAAATGTTTTTGAATCCTCCCTTAAAGGAGATATTCACAGAATGATTGCTGGGCCAAAAGTAGGACCCACTTTCTGGCCCTTACTATGGTCATCTTCTCTAGAGATGGTTGCAGTGATGCACAAATTTCATTGTCTTTGAAAGCTTCTGACTTTGAATCTCTTATTCTTTTGTAAAATCTTATAAGACCAGCAGTTCTATAAAATAAGAGCCAACAACAAAAAAAGGGAAAGTAATTTCAGAGGGGAAATGACATGACAATTGAAGGACGGACTCATCCTGTGTTAAGAACTCACATTGATGTTTAAAATACCATTCCACAGAACAAACTGGAAAACCTCTCCAGTTCAGGGGTGATTTTTATTGAATGAATGAACAAATAGACCATCTGTGCTATTAAAACTAGCAAGTATCAGAAAACTAAACAATCTTAGTGTTTAAGGACATAATGCTCTTCTCTGTTGCTGGTGGCATTGTAAATTACAAGTCATTGGAGGAAATTCACACTTTAAGAAATGTTTTCTTTTCATACATTCAGCAGATATTTTCTGTGAACACCTACCTTGGAACTACCGACTTTTTCAATTGGGAAATTTTTCTTTGTAAATTTATGTATATGTTTTATGATTACAAAACACATGTGTGTTTAACTTTCATAGATAAAGCAAACACAAAAAATGAAGTCCGTGATAAATCTACCACCCATAGATAACCTCTGTTAACTTTCTGGTGTATTTCCTTCTAATTTTTTCCTGTGTGTCTGTATTTATGTATCTCTTTTCCTTTTTTTTGTATTGCAACTCACAGTTTAGATATACTTTTTACATATTTTATACCTAGATACATTTGATGTCTTTTGTTCTCCCCTTAATATTGTGAACATTCAAGGTGTATGCAAAAAGTGGTTTGGAGTTGCTACACACCGTCTTCTCCTATGGAATATGTATATGTATTGCTCTGTACAGTCATCGTAAGTTTGTGACTATTTCTCTCCTAGCGATTATGCTGTTATAGCTTTTGAGAGGATATTTTGCATATTGGTTTCGAGAATAACAGGCCCCTTTCCTCTCTTCAATGCTGGTCTGTCATGAATGAGGATTTCAGTTCCTGGTGCCTGCTTAGGCTCCATCCTAAGCCTTCAATTCTGTCCTGGTCTTCCCAGGCCCCATGTGGTCCATTGTGTTTCTCAGAAAAGCCGTTGTGTGTGTTCCAGAGGTCCCCCAGCGAGCAGACCACAAGGTGGTGGACACCATTGACCAGCTGGTCACACGTGTTGTTGGAGGCAGCCTGTCTCCCAAAGAAAGAGCTCTTCTCAAGGAGGACCCTGCTTACTGGTAGGTCTTTAAATGTTGCTCTTCAGAATTCCTCCCGTAAAGTACATGGCAGTGTTTTTGTTGCTCTGATGACGTCCAGAGAAGAGGGTGAGATGCTTATTTTGCACTGCGGTGTAGTCCGTGGGAAGAGCATGAGGGTGGGTCAGGTTCGTGTGGGTTCAAGCTCCTGCCTGCTGCTTACCTGCCATGTGGCCTTCTCTCATTTGGACATGGAGCACTTTGTCCCTGCTGTGCTGGTTTGAGGATGAGGTGAGAGGTGTATGCAAAGAGTGAGTGTAAGATAAGGAATATATCTCAGCAGTTGTTTGTGATTTATTGCTACTGTTTGTTAAACTGTCTTTTCCTTTTGCCTTATCGCCTCTTCACTTGAATAGAACTTTTGAAAATTAAGGTTTTCACCATGAATACGGTATTTGCTCATTGGAGAAGGTAAAGAAGAACAGAAAACTGGGCAGAGCCGCCTGTGTGCTTACTGGCATTCGCTGGCATTTTGGGGTATTTGCTTCCAGTCTTTTTGCTCATTGCGAGCTGACGGGTTTTTAACACAGTTGTGATTATGCTGTGATAGACCCTACTCCTTTTAGATAACACAGGAAAATGCTCGTATTCCCTACTTTTTGTAAACATTTCAGATGGCTGTGTTGACCGGTTCGCAGAGGAGGTGATCAGTTTATCTAGCCATTCCTCTCTTGTTGGATTTTTAGAATATTTTTGATTGCACACTATTTTTAATTTTTTCTTTGAATAGTTTAATGCGTCACATTTTTGTGTGTGTTTAGGATTATCTCTAGATGAGATTGCTGGAAGTGGAAAGGTTTTATACTTCGTTAACTTTTTAAAAAATGATCAAAGTGGCATATGCCCTTTGTAAAAATAGAGAAAAGTAAAAAGGCAAAGATGGGGTTACTCAGAGCTCTCCCACTTTTCCCCCACAGTGTGTGCTCTGTAGTTGTGTCCTGTGTTTTAAACTTAACATAATTGTCCTTATTATCAATGAACGCATACTATTCCTTCTTACACAGTATACTACACTCAACCATTGCCCATTGCTGGATTCTTAGATTCTAATAACGTTATGATGAATGTTGTTTTGCTTTTATTTATGTCTACATTTCTGGCAGTTTATTACAGTAATATCTGGGAGTAAAATTGCTAGTTTAAAAGGAAAGCTCATTTTAGAGGCTTTTGATCTGTGTCAGTGTTTCTCAACTGCAGCATTATTTTTTATTTATTTATTTTTTAAAGAAGATGTTGGGCGTAGGAGTTATTAATTTTTTTTTTTTTTCTTTTTGCGGTACATGGGCCTCTCACCGTTGTGGCCTCTCCCTTTGCGGAGCACAGGCTCCAGATGCGCAGGCTCAGCGGCCATGGCTCACGGGCCTAGCCACTCTGCGGCATGTGGGATCCTCCCAGACCAGGGCTCGAACCCATGTCCCCTGCATTAGCAGGCAGATTCTCAACCACTGCGCCACCAGGGAAGCCCAACTGCAGCATTATTGATGTTTGAGGCTGGATAATTCTCTGCGGGGGAACTGTCCTGGGCATCCTTGGCCTCCACTCACTAGATGCCAGTAGAAGCCTCCATCCCAGCCAAAAATACCTTCAGACATTGCTCAGTGTCTGTCCCCTGGGGGACAGAGTTGTACCCGGTGGAGACCACTGATGTTTTTTTTTTTTTTTTTGCGGTACGCGGGCATCTCACTGTTGTGGCCTCTCCCGTTGCGGAGCACAGGCTCCAGACACGCAGGCTCAGTGGCCGTGGCTCACGGGCCCAGCCGCTTCACGGCATGTGGGATCTTCCTGGACCGGGGCACGAACCCGTGTCCCCTACATCAGCAGGCGGACTCTCAACCACTGCGCCACCAGGGAAGCCCCCGAGACCACTGATCTTTATCATCAGGTTATTTTCCATGATTGACACCCTCACTGCCACTCCGTACATGTGCCGTGCCCTCACATGAGTGTTTTGACTTAAAGATAATTTCATAGTGTGAAGTTTTACCTTATATTCTTTTGTTAATTAAAGAGATTATGTGTTTACTCATAGGATTTCTAGTTGTAGTTCCTCTTTTTTGAGTGGTGTGTTCAGGTCTGGTATAGTCAATGTTGTATCCATACCAAACTCTATTCTTGCTGTTGTAATTACTAAAGATGCTTGAAAGGTGTAAATTTCTGTGTAATGGCACCAGGGCTTTGGTCCTAACCAGCATGATTTTTCAGGAGAAAAGTTGGAACTTGTTATGGTTTTCTTTTTACAGATTTTTTTTTTTTTTTTTTTGGCTGCACTGGGTCTGTGTTGCTGCACTCGGTCTTTCCCTAGTTGTGACGAGCGGGGCTACTCTTTGTTGTGGTGCGCGGTCTTCTCATTGCGGTGGCTTCTCTTGTTGCAGAGCACGGGCTCTAGGTGCGTGGGCTTCGGTAGTTGCAGCACGCAGGCCGTAAAGCACGCCGGCTTCAGTAGTTGCAGTGCTTGGGCTCAGAAGTTGGGGCTCGTGGGCTCTAGCGCGCATGCTCAGTAGTTGTGGCGCACGGGCTTAGATGCTCCGTGGCATGTGGGATCTTCCCGGACCAGGGCTCGAACCCGTGTTCCCTGCATTGGCAGGTGGATTCTTAACCACTGAGCCACCAGGGAAATCCTTTACAGAATTCTTGAATTCATCTAGATTATGTTCCTGTGTTGAATTAAGAAAGGCATGTAACTTAAAAGGTAAAAAAAAAAAAAAAAAAAAAGAAAGAAAGAAAGAAAAGAAACCCAGTGACCTAATTGCCCCAGTATCATTTATTGAATACTTTTTATTTAGCAAATACTTTTGCTTTCTGTGCACTTGGTACCGTTCTAAGCACTTTACTGCTTTAAGCATTAGCTGGCCAAACCCTCATAAACAACCTTTTGAGGTAGGTATGTTGTCATCCTGATTTTACAGACAGAAAACTTGAGGCTCAAAAGAGACCTCTTGCCTCAAGGAGGCACAGCTAGTAAAAGAGCTGAGATTCACATTCTGGCTCTGTGGTCTCAACCAGCGCTCATACTGAAGGAAGGAGGCTAGATAGCCTCAGATTGACAGATGAAAGCAGAGACCAAATCCTCTGGGTAAGATATCATCTATACTTGGAAGACCCAGGGGCAATTTCCAGGTGATTGCCGAGGTGATTGGGCTGGAGGGAAGGGGGACCCTGAGAGAACTAGGAGCATGCCTCTCTGCCGCATGACCGCTGCGCACTACCCAGCAGGTTCATGATCACTGCCAGTCAGGGGTGGCGGACGGAAGCATAGCCAGAGCTGGGTTTACGTGTGGCGGTGGGAGGGGGTTGCAAATCAGAAATGAGCATTGAGCTCTAAACCAAGTATTTGACGGAAACTGGCAGCATGAAAGAGGGCCACCCAACTCAGCAGATCTGGCACCTAAGAAGTTACTATAAGGAAAAGAAGATTGTCTGCAAGTACATATGTGTAATTAATAGTCTTGGGTGGATAATAGCATACTGTATCCATGAAATAGGAACTGCTTGTTATGGAAAAGAACCAATTAAGGATCTTGGAATTGACAAATGTGATTGTTGAAATGATCTCAGTGGTCGGCTGATAGAATTGACCTGGATGAAGAACAGATTAGGGAGCTGGACTCAGAGACTTGATCACCTGTGACTTCCTTCAGAAAGAATTACCCAGAGACTGTAAGAAGAAAGAGTGTGCAAAAAACAGTGTTAAAGAACTAGTAAACTTAGGTTTTTGGTGTGTATATTTGAATTCTTAAGTTAAAGTAGTACTTGTATGTGATTTACCAAAAAATGAAGTAAACACAAAAGGCAAAATGTTTCTGCCATGATATTGGTGGCAGAAACCATGGCTGTGTCTATGCGGCATGCAGGATCTTAGTTCCCTGACCAGGGATTGAACCCGTGCCCCCTACAGTGGAAGTGCAGAGTCTTAACCACTGGACGGCCAGGGAAGTCCCCAGTTCCACTCCTTGGAGACAGTCGCTTTTAGTTCATTAAACTACTTTTAACAGTTACTTCTGTATCTCTAGAGATGTTAAGCCTATGTTGCTCTTTTTTTTTTTTTTTATGACCACGCTGCAGGTCTTGTGGGATCTTAGTTCCCCAACCAGGGATCGAACCCGAGCCCCGAAAGTGAAAGCACCGAGTCCTAACCACTGGACCACCAGGGAATTCCCCAAAGCATTTTCCTTATAATGAAAAGTGTATAATTCAAGCCTCACAGCAACATGATGAAGTAGCTTATTATTATCCGTCTCATCTTACAGATGGAGAAACTGAGGCACAGAAAGATTCAGTAAATCTCACAGCTAATAAGTGGCTACATTGGGATTTGAACCTGGCAAGCTAGCTTAGGAGTACTCTATGCTCTTGATGTTATGCTCCACTAGAACTAAGGGAGATGGGTTTGTGACATGTCCTCACACTGCATGCACTTGGCATTAGAACCGACCAGGGGAAAGGGACTTATATCTTGGGGATCCAGGTCACCTGGGCACTGACTCCACTTTCTGCCCTGGATGAGGGGCTGCATTTGACTTGAGAACTGGAGCTTCTGTGTTGGTCAACCTTCCCTTATGTGGCAACCCTTGCTTGTTAGGGTGCAATCTTGCAGGATGCTGCTGTTGGCCCAGCAGAGTGTCCAGGGCAGCAGAGGAGCCAGCACACAGGCTGTTTCCTCAGATCCAGCCAGACCTTGACTGTGCAGTGAGCATCAACAGGAGCTTCATATGGAGCCGCCCACCAGGGACATGCCACATCACACGGTGCTGCTAGCGTCCTGCTGTGCACTGCCACCTCACAGCCAATCAGCTTCTGTTATTGGTAATTGGGAACCTCATCTAATATATGATCTCAACGTCAAGCAGTCCAAAAGCCGCATGAAATATTGCCATACTCACCAAACAGTACTCGTTCTTTAACACAAACTGAGATTGAACGTTCACAAAAACCTTGTCATGAATGAGGTCGTGGAGAAAATTACAGAATATCTCAGGAAAGGAAAGTCACATAGGCTACATTGTGCAATGCATAGAAGTTGAAATCAGCAACAGCCAAAATAAAACAGGCTTCTAAATAACTTTTGTATGAAAGAGAATTAGAATTGGAATTGGAAACTCTTCAGAAGGAAGTAGCAGGGAGAGCATTTTATATAGAATGCAGCCGTAACAGTGGCTGGGAGAAAGGTGCGACCTAGCGTGTGTATCAGAAATAAAGAGTGAAGGTAAGCATTCAACTCATGAAGCAAGAAAGAAATGGTGCAAAAAGCCCAAAGACTACAAGGAAAGGGTTAATAGAGATGAAAGAAAGTGCTAATGAAATGGTCAACAAAGTAAATAATGTGACCTTCCCCTTCTAACCCAGTCATTCCCCTTTCTAACCCATTCCTTGAGCAAATCCTTAAGTTTGCTTTATATTCTTTCAACCTATGTGAAAAAAACAAATATACGTGGATGTCATGTACACAAAGCAGTTTCATGTGATACGTATCACTGTTGGTCTTCTTCTCTAGTTTGCTCTCTGGGGGCTGTATTATGGATCTCTTTCTATGTCAGTACGTGTCACTCAAACTCCTCTTTTCTGTACTGTTCTCATTATGACTGGCACGTGATTTCACAGCAGTGGCACACTGGCCTTAATGATGTAGTTAAAAGGTCGCTGAGCGTCCACTATTTGAAGGGCGTCATCTCCTGAAAGTGATGTCCAGGAGCAACACCTGGCACTCCCTGACAGCAGAGCACTTCCATGGTTTCAGGGTAACTGCTTTGTATTGTGAGGCCACCAGGAGCTGAGGGCTCCTTCATGGCTGCTGATGACAGAAATTGAGGAGGAATCGACCAGTGTTCGGTCAGAGCTCCTGGTCACCCTGTGGTCACTCTGAGCAGGACAGATGACCAGGGCCCAGCTCTGGGTCCTTGGTGGAGCCGGGCAGAGCCTCTCCAACAGCAGGGAGGCCACCAAGTAGAAAGCGTTTGCAGAAGTGTATTTACAGCGACCATTTGGTCATGCTGGTGTATTCACAAATGTCCTGCTATTCCTGTTTTGTTATATAGGTTTTTATCTGATGACAGTAGTCTGGAGTATAAATATTATAAGCTGAAGCTGGCAGAAATGCAGCGGATGAGCCAGACCTTGCCAGGAGCAGATCAGAAGCCGATGGCGGCAGAGTGTGCAGTCCGGGCCATGCTATATGCCCGGGCGGTCCGGAACCTCAAGAAGAGGCTCCTACCAGGGCGGCGGCGGGGGCTGCTTCGAGCTCAAGGACTCCGGGGCTGGAAAGTGAGGAGAGCGACCACCGGGACCCAGACCCTCCTCTCCTCAGGCACCAGGCTGAAACGCCATGGCCGGCAGGCTCCAGGCTCCTTGCAGGGAAAGCCGCCCCAACCAGATGGAAATGAAGCTGCCAAGGACTGCCTGCCAGACCCAGCCGGACCCTCTCCTCGGGACCCCAGCCCCCAAGCCTCAGGCCCATCCCCCAAGCCAGCAGGAGTGGATGTCTCCGAAGCCCCTCAGACCTCTTCTCCCTGCGTGTCTACTGATGGTGAGTGCTCACTCCTGTCCCCCTCCTCTGGGCCCCAGCCCCAGTGCTCATCTATCCCCAGGGGTCTCTTCAGAGACAGGTGGCTTCAGTGGGCTGGGCTGGGCAGCAGGCAGCAGCAAAAGGCACCTGGCCAGGATGGCACACACACGGGCACTCACTCTCCTCTTGCTTCCTC
The DNA here is from genome assembly GCA_004363435.1 of Platanista minor. NCBI lineage: Eukaryota > Metazoa > Chordata > Mammalia > Artiodactyla > Platanistidae > Platanista > Platanista minor. The sequence continues at coordinate 19,878 of RJWK010010448.1, read as the reverse complement.
AAGGGGCTGGTCCTAGACTCCTGCTGCACCCTTCCTCTTATCCTGAGTGTGGAGCTGACACGAGGTGCTGCCTGGTGACTCTGTGCTTCCCTGCAAGGTCCTCCTGCTGGCCAGCAGGGTGTGCCATGTGCCTGTGCTTAGGGCTTTGAGCTCCTTGATCCATTTCTCTCTATTCTTGCCCGTTATATGTTCCATAAGGCTGCCCGTGTTCTTGTTCTGCTTCCTCTTCCCCGCTAAGGTCTCTGTGTTTCCTTCCTTAGAGTTAGCTGACCAGCAGTTTCTTTTGTTTCTCCCAGCCATTACCTTCTCCTACTGCAACAGGCCTCTCCTCTGGCCAGTGCTTCCCACTCGGCACGAGGTGGGAATGGAGAGGGAAAAAAATCTACACAACTGCTACATTTCTCTAGCTATTGCTACATAACAAGCCAATCCAAACTGTGGCTTCAAACAGGAGGCATCCAGTGTTGCTTCGAGTCAGCTGGGCTGGGCCTGCAAACTGTCTGCAGGCAGCGGCCAGTTGTTTGGAACTGTCAGCTGAGGTGATAGGGGTAGTGGGCTACATGCCTGTCACCCACCAGCAGTTCACCTGACAGTCGGGTTTGGCCATCCGGGAGAGGCAGAGGAGGTGCTTGAGCCCTCTCAGGCCTGGACTCCACATTTCTGTCACATTCTTAGCCAGCAAGAGTTCCAGGGCCAGCCCCAATTCAAGGGGAAAAAAGAGAGTCCACCTCTGCTGGACAGAGCTGCAGAGTCACATGGCAAAGGGCTAGGGTACAGTGAGGGGCCATCTTTGTAATCAGTCTCCACAACCCCACAATGTTCACATGGGAATTGGCAGCTCAGAACCAATACATGACAGTTGCTTTATTTTGTAGTTGATACGAAGACAATGGAGACTGCAGAGAAACTGGCCAAATTTGTTGCTCAGGTGGGACCAGAGATTGAACAATTCAGCATAGAAAACAGCATTGACAACCCTGACCTTTGGTATGTACCCATCGCACCCCTTTAATTTGAGGCCATGAGAGCCCACAGGAGTTCACCCCATGAGTGTCCTGAGAGCCCACAGGGGGTCGCCCTGGGATAAATCACGACTTCACTTCTGCTGAGCTCAGGGCTGTTAGGGAGCATCTGTTCTGGGTTGTTGGGAGACCTCCCCTCATCTGGGGCATCAGGAAAAGCCTCCCCCGGAGGGAAGTTTAAGCTGAATCTGAAGGTTCAATGGGCGTTGGCCAGGGGAAGAGGGGGAGAATGCCCTGACTGAGGGACTTGTAGTTTCCCCAGGACCTTTGCAGAGGCAAAGAGGAGAGTGTGTCCTTGCCCATGAGTCTGAGGAGGAGGAGGGCGCTGTCCCTGGTCATGCTGGCTACTCTGGGCAGGATGAGAATGTGCTGCTCATGTAGCATGTTGGTGGGTTTTGTTCCAGATGTGAACAGCAAGCACTTCCACGCAGTGATGGCGTGGCATCCTTGTGCCAGAAGGGGGCACCATTATCCTCTCCATTCTTCAGATGGCGTAATCATTCAACACTACACAGCCCAGAGGCCACAGAACCAGAGCCTCACTCTGCCTGCGGGTTGCGGGTTCTCCTTCAGGGAGAGGCTGCCTGAGGGCCATGTATTCCCAGTACTGAGCTGTAAGCCGGCTGGGCTCCCCTTGGAGTGTGGGGTTCCCACGCTGTGTGGATAGTGTCCTATTGCCAGCTAGGGGTTCTGGGCCCTCACCCGGCTCCCAACATGCTAGAGAGTCGTGCCTCAGCTTAGTTAAGAATACAGTTAAAAACTTTACATTTCCTGGAGCATTTCTGGGACCCAGTAGTGGCTAAGTGCACACTTCTAGTTTGACCTTACACACAGTCTCTTTGTGTTTGTGGTGAGAATTTTTGGGTATCTTCCAGAAGGGGATTGTTGAGTCATAGTTCAATGCAAACTAAGTTTTGTTAGTGTGAATTCCCCTCCCTGAGGGCCACTCTCCTAGGAGTGTCATGAGTGCCTGTCCTCACCTCCCACCTTTTGGCATGCCTTTGAGCCAGTGGGATTGGTGAGGAATTTCTAATTTTCTCAGTGAAGTTTTAGTTTGCATTTTTCTTCTGAGTGAAATTGAACCTCTTTTCATAAACTTGTGTCCTTTGAATATCTTTCTGTAAACTGTTCATATCATTTGCCGTTTTTTTAAAAAAAGTTTTGTTGAGGTATAATTGACATGCCATAAACTGCACATATTTGTCTAATAAGTTTTTTAAATTAATTTATTTATTTTTGGCTGCATTGGGTCTTTGTTGCTGTGCACGGGCTTTCTCTAGTTGCAGTGAGCGGGGGCTACTCTTCCTTGCGGAGCGCGGGCTTCTCATTGTGGTGGCTTCTCTTGTTGCAGAGCATGGGCTCTAGGCGCGCGGGCTGCAGTAGTTGTGGCACGTGGGCTCAGTAGTTGTGGCGTGCAGTCTCAGTAGTTGTGGCACACGGGCTTGGTTGCTCCGCAGCATGTGGGATCTTCCCAGACCAGGGCTCGAACCCTGCATTGGCAGGAGGATTCTTAACCACTGTGCCACCAGGGAAGTCCCTGTCTAATAAGTTTTAATGCATGTTTACACTCATGCAGCCATCACCACCATCAAGATGATGAACACATCCATGACTCAAGTTTCCTTGTGCCCTTTGTCATCCCTTCCTGCAGGCAGCTGCTGATGAGGGCTCTCTCACTGTAAATAGTTGGCATTTTCTATAATTTTGTGTAAATGCAGTTCTCTCCTTTTGCCTTGCTTCGTACTCCACATAATTATTAGGGTTCATCCGTGTTGTGTGTATCCATAGTTCATTCCTGTTTATTGCTGAGTGTATCGCATTGTATGGCTGGACCACAGTTATTTACCCATTCAGCTGTTGATGGCATTGAGATGTTTCCATTCTGGGACGATTTCAGATAAACCTTCTGTGAGCAGTCATGTACAAGGTCTGCTTTTATTTCTCTCCAGTAAAATACTGAGGCAGAGAAAGACTGGCTCACATGGTGGGTCTGTGTTTAACTTTTGAAGAAGCTTCCAGCCTGTCTTTCTAAGTGGTGGCACAGTTTTGCATTTCCAGCAGCTTGGGTGAGAGTTCTGGTTCCTCCCCATCCTCACCAGCACTTGATAGTGTCAGTCTTCTTCATGTTAGCCCTCTTGGTGTGGGGGAGGGGTGTTCCACTGTGGTTCTCATTTGTGTTTCTCTGAGGACTAACAGTGCTGAGCATCTTTGCACGTGCTTATGTATTTCTTTAGTGAAGTGTCTGCTCGGATCTTTGGCCCATTGTTTTATTGGGTTGTTTATTTACTTGTTAATGAATTTTGAGGGTTTGTTATGTATTCTTGATACAAGTTATTTGTCAAGTGTGTGTTTTGCAGATAATTTCTCCCAGTCTGTGACTTGTTTTCTTGTTCTAGCAGTGTCTTTTGGAGGGCAGAAGTTCTTAATCTTTGCCCTTTTCTCGATTGGGCTTTTTGGGTTTATTCTTTCGAGTTTCTCTGACCTTTCACCTGTAATGTAATTGTATCTATTTCCTTCATAGTTGGATATTTATCTTTCACTTTACTAATGGTATATTTTGCAGTGCAGAAACGTTTGATGTAGTCAAATTTCTCAGTTTTATCTCGTTGCACCTGGATACAGAGTTACAGTTAGAAAGAATCTCTCTACACTCAGATTATAAAGACATTTATGTATTTTCTTCTACAACTCGTATGGCTTGGTTTTTACATTTAGATCTCTGATCGGTGTGGTGTTATTCAGAAGCAGAGAGTACAGCATAGATCCAATTTAAATATTTTTGTAAAAAGCTGCCCAGTTGTCCCAACACCATTCGTTGAAAAGACTGTTCTTTTTCACAGTGGTTTGAGAGGCCACCTTCATCAGATGCTGTGTTTCTGGCCTTTCTCTTGGTCTGTCTGTCCATAGACAAGTACCACGCTGTTTTAACTATAGAGGCTTCACACACCTTGTAATACCTGGTGGAACTGGGACCCTTGTTGATCTTGTTCAGAGGTTTCCTAGATAGTCTTACATACTCGTGTTTCTATATGAACTTAAGAATCATGTTCAGATCCAGAAAAAAATGATGCTTTTACTTATATACATTAATATTTAATTAAGGGAGAATTGACTTCATTATGAGCTTGAGTTGTCCTGTCCAGGAACAAGGGCTGTCTTTCCTTTGGCCCAAGTAAATTTTGTGTGTTTTCGGCTTCTCACACCAGCTGCAGCTCCAAGCTGTGGCTAGGGCCATTGGACTCGGAGGCTCAGAGAGGCCTTTTTGCCAGCACATTCACGCAGCTTTGCTGCAGGACATGAGGCAGGAGGTAACACATCTCTCTCCATCTCATGGCTGGAGTATGGGAGGAACCAGAGAGTCACAGTGAGCACACGCAGGCCCAGAGTGGCCAGTGACCTAATCAGAAAGAGATGAGGTAAGGCCCAGGTCGGATCTCCTGGCTGTAGGGTTAGAGCTCGTTCTAGCATGTTCTTTGGTCGTCCCTGCATACCTTGTTCCTCCAGCTCCCTCCCCGAGAAAGCAATTAGGCCTCTTATGTTCTGACTCCTTCGTTAAATTACTAATACTCCAAGCTTTCTATCTCATTGTAAAGCTGCCCATCAACCACAGCTGGTGGAAAGAGGTCATGTGTTCGCTTCTTTGTCCCACCCCCAGCTTCGTCAGGTCCATTTGGACAGTTTCAGAAAATACGAATGTTTATGGAGAACCCTCTGGTTAACCAATGTATTTCATCTTTATCCCAGGTTTCTACATGACCAAAACAGTTCGGCTTTCAAATTCTATCGAAAGAAAGTATTTGAACTGTGCCCATCAATTTGCTTTACGTCATCTCCGCTGAACCTTCATGCCAGCGAGAGCGCCGATTCTCAGGAGAGCCCCCTGGAGCCCATGGAGGGGGAAGGGGAGTTTGAGGATGAGCCCTCTCAGCACGAGGCTGAGCTGGAGAGCCCAGAGGTGATGCGTGAGGGAGACGAGGACGAGGAGGAGGATGAGGAGGAGGACGAGGAAGGGGGTGAGGAGGCCCCCACTCCTGGAGGGGCCTCCAGGCCAGCAGGAGGGTCGACCAAGTCCGAGGGCTCGGAGGGCAGCCCCCCAGCTGATGGCCTCCTGAGTGAGGTGGCCGAGGATGGCCCGGCTGGTGCGCCTGCCCTGTCACAGTCCTCCTCAGGGGCCTGCTTCCCCCGGAAGAGAGTCAGCAGCAAGTCACTGAAGGTCGGCATGATTCCGGCTCCCAAGAGGCTGTGTCTCATCCAGGAGCCCAAAGGTAAGTGCCTGGCTATTGACACAGTGCCCCCAGCACGGTCTTCTGTTTAACACCTGAGGAGGAGTCATGGTGCTCAGTTGTGGGCCATGAAAAATTGTGGAGATGTTGTCTGACTGTTTTGAAGAATTTACCTGGCCCTCAGCCCAAGTTCAGATGCAAGATGACCAGCTGGCCCCCATCACCCTTTCCGCCTCTGATTACTCCAGCTAACCTGGACATTACCTTCCAGAACACTCCCAGGGCCAACACAACATGGGGTTCTTCGGTCTTATGTTTTTAACTGAAAATAGTCCTGTTGGTTTTGCACACAGTCCAAAATGTTCATGAGAAACTGACGTTTCCAGTTGGTCTGAGGTTGGCACTCTAAGGAGATGCTGCGTCTGGCTTCTAGCACCCCACACGCTGCTTGTTATTTTCCATTATTGCTCAGCTTCCAACAAGGGAGTCCTGGCTGTGGAAGGAACGGGCCTGGGGCATCTTGGCTGTTTCCTGCCTGTGATCTTGAGGCGTGCCCAGCTTTCTGAGTGCCCCCACCTCCCCAAAGACCCCAGAGTAGTGATGACTGCTTAGTGACGATGAGGCAGGAGGACACGGACTGGGACCAGTCTTGGGCAGCAGTTAGTGGGAGCTGTGCGATCCGTGCTCTGCCATCCTTGGCCATGGAAGGCCATCTCCTTCCTGCCTGTGGGGAGGGTCAAGGTTCTTGAGGTACAATTTACCGGCAGTAAAGGTGTGCACCCTTTTCAAGTGGACAGTTCACAGAGTTTTGGCAAAGGTGTATAGGCGTGAGCCCCCCAGTACGGCCGAGCTGGAGCTCGCCCCAGAGGTGTCTCTGTGTCCTCCTGCAATTTCCTGCTCTACCCAGCCCAGGCGAGCACTGACCATCTTCTGGCCTTGTGGTTTTGCCTTTTCTAGACTGTCAGTAGGTGAATCACATCATGTCCCGCCTTTTGTTGGGCTGCTCGCTGCCCACCCAGGTCTCCACACAGCCCGGCCTGTGTGGGGCTGATGCTGCGATGCTTGTGTGGCAGGTGGTTTTGGTGAACAGGGCTCCATTGTGTGTGGAGAGCCTGTGTGTTCTACATTATTGAAACCATCATATTCACACCCAGCAGCGTCAGTATAGTTTCTCCTGCTAAAGGAACAGTTCTCGTGGTTTGTGTTTGGAAACCTTGGTGTTGCAATGGATTTCTAACTGTTCTACTAAACTCTTATGTCTTTCAGAACTTGTCAGAGTATGGTAGCACATCAGAATGCTTGTTAAGATGGCTTTCATGGGGGGAAAGTGGAAGAATTCTTTCTACTTTAGAAGCTCTCAGTTATTTTGATAGGGTGGTTGATGAAATAGTGCCAGACCTGCTGATCTCTCCTTTGTCAAATATAATAATAACAATAATAATAACGTGATGTGGTGCTGTGTATGAGAAGCGTGGTTGTTTTTACTAGAAAGTTCTGAGTGGACTTTACTTCTCTATCTATGGAACAGTCACAGGGACATGAGGGCACAGTGTTGCAAATAGCTCATTTGTTGAAGCAAAATGTATTCCTACGGTCATGGAAAATGATCCACATGTCAGGTCCTTCGTCATAAACGTGGGAGTCATGCTTAGGTAGACTCTCCCACAGCAAGGCAGCCCTCACTTGAGCCTCTGTTCTGCCTCTGCACTCTGTGGGTCACACGATTCCTCAGAGGAGCCAGGGCCAAACGGCTTGCCCTGTGGTGCAGCTCCTAGCCACCTTCTGTCAGCAGAGGGGCTATAAGCCAAAACTGCAGCACCCTCATCCTCTAAATAATTTGGGGAAAGTACATATATGTGTACATATACGTTCCTTTTGTCTTCCAGTTCACGAACCAGTTCGAATAGCCTATGACAGGCCTCGGGGTCGTCCCATGACCAAGAAGAAGGTGAGTGTGGCTGTGAGTCCTCACGTGTGACATAGTCAGAGTTTGCCAGAGTTCCAAAGGGCACTGGCGTGACTAAGCTATACTCATACTTCAGGCCAGGTGTCAGCATATAAAGGACAACACACAGCCTTTTCTCTCCCGGGGCTTTTTAAAAGTTTTGCATTGCCCAAAACCACAAGAGAGAGTGATTAGTCTATTTAACGGATGTGTGAGGCCTGATATGTGCAATGGATTGGAGAGATGAACAAGATAATGTCTCAGCCAATGAGAGGTTCAGATTTAGTTGACTATAATTGTGGTTAAAAGAGCACGCTACCTTGCTAGTAAGCCGAGCGCACGTGCGTGCACGTGTGTGTTTATTAACTGGTCAGCACCTCTTGTGCTCCCAGCTCTGTCTGCCCACCTAGAGGCAGCCATGAGCGGGGCTGGCAGCAATAGAAATGTGCAGGACCGGGAATGGTGGGTGCTGTGGGTGCAGAGAAGCAGGTCATTGGAAGGAGACGGGGGCACACTCCAGACAGCTGGGCTGACACATGTTGGGGCAGGTGAGGCTAGACAAGCTCACCTGGGATACATGTGGGGACATCACAGGTCTCTAGAGGTCAGGGAGGTGAGTGGGGAACCAGGCGAGGTCTCTGCTGGTGTCAGGGGGTGAGCAAAGCCCAAGCTGTGGCTCAGACCTGTTCTGAGTGCACTGTGTCAATATCAATGGCCAAATGAAGCATCAGTGTGATGCCAGTTACAGCTGAGAGCAGGGACCTTCCTGTACCTGAAGCTTGTGGTCTTAACAGCTGTGTTGGGTTTTAAGCTGACTTAGCACCCGGCTACCCATCTGGTGGCCTGGGTGAGGCACAGCCTGGTGAGAAGGCAGCCTTTTCAAGCTCAGCCTGGCCATCTAATCTTAGCATGTGAATCCTGAGGTTCTGTTTGTACATCTGTAAAGTGGGGCAGTTGCAGCTATCCTGCAGGTAGGAGATACCTTGAGGATTAAATGAGATGTATGTTAACCCGGTGTGCAGACAGCTGGTGTCCTGCAAACATGGGTCTCTCTTTGGGGTGACTGCAGGCAGGGAGAAGGTCTCCCCTGCAGCTCTCTGTGCACACCTCAGCCTGGCCTATGGTGCATGGCTTTGCTCCAGCCCCAGGAAACCAGGCAGGGTGATTCTTAGACACAGTTGAACACTCACAAAGATCGGTCCAGCTGAGTGGACCCCTGTTCCTCCTGTTGCTCCCGCCGGAACAGCTTTCCCGAAGTGGGATGCAAGCCTGCCATTTGGGGACCCGTGGCCAGCCTTCCCTCTGTCTTCCCCATCCTCTTCCCCTCCCACACTTGTCCCCTGCTCAGACCCTCTCCACTACTCCCAGCTGCCTTGATCAGAACAGAGGAACCTTCTCCCTGGGAGCATGTGAGGGCCTGGGGACAGGCTGTGTTCAGTGTTTAGTAAACGGATTAAAGAAACAGGCTCAGGTGGCAGGGACTCTGAGCCCCCAGCTGCCCAGCGGTTCCAGCACACTGTGGGTGCTAATGAATATTCATGAGTGAATGGAAATCCCCTTTGCTCACACTAGGCAGGCTCCTCCTCCAGAGGCCTCTAGGCTTTTTTTTTTTTTGCTGTACGCGGGCCTCTCACTGTTGTGGCCTCTCCTGTTGCGGAGCACGGGCTCCAGACCCACAGGCTCAGCGGCCACGGCTCACGGGCTCAGCCGCTCCGCGGCATGTGGGATCTTCCCGGACCGGGGCACGAACCCGCGTCCCCTGCATCGGCAGGCGGACTCTTAACCACTGCGCCACCAGGGAAGCCCGGCCTCTAGGCTTTTTAATTTGTCTTCCCACAGTCAGCTCTGGAGCCCAGACTTCCTCTAGGGCTTCTTACCTTTGCACCCACAAGGCCTTTCCCAGGCCCCATCCTTCTTCCCAGCTGCACTGGCTCTCAGTGAGGTCTGCTCTGTGCTAGACATGGACCCCAGAGTCCAAGTAAAACCCGGTCCCTGCCCTTGGGGAGCTCTCAGAGCTCCAGACCTGGGAAGGACCAGACAGACACATAGGTCAGTCAAGTTTGCTGAGTAATGCCTGAGGGCAGCCAGGGAAGCTTCCAGGATGGGGTCACTGCTCAGAGTTTTGGAAGCCCATGGGAATGAATGAAGCAGTGGGAGAGGAGTGGGGGTCAAATAGGGAGGACCCTTTGAGCCGATTTTTCTGTACAGCCTCTCTCCACTGCCTTTCTGGATCCCTCCTGCCTTGACCCTGCTGCCCCTCTGACTCCTGCACTACAGGGGCCTTCCTGCTGCCTCAAGTCCTGTGCCCTGTGTCCCTCAGCCTGGGATATGCCCTCTGGTCATCACAGGGCCACTCTCTTTATCGAGGTCTCCACTCTGGGCTCTTCCTACTCACCCTTTGGCCCCAGGACCCACCATCCCCTCACGAAGTTTAATTCACAGTCTCAACACTGCAACAAGAGTGGTCACGGTGAAGCCTGAGAGGCTGGTCTGATGTGGCTCTGTGGGGATTCCTCAAGCTGGTGACCTCCAACCTTTAGAGGTCTCAACCCACCCAGGGAATGTTGCCAGGACCATGGCTTGATCTTGAGCATCTGTGGAGTCAGGGAGGCATTAGGAGTGTTAGTACTGGACCATGTCCAGGTGTAACCCAGGGCAGACCCTTGCTCCAGGGGATTTGCTGCACCTCACGTGCCACACTCTTCTCTCTCCTCAGAAACCCCAGGACTTTGATTTTGCCCAGCAGAAACTGACCGACAAGAACCTGGGGTTCCAGATGCTACAGAAGATGGGCTGGAAGGAGGGCCACGGCCTGGGCTCCTGTGGGAAGGGCATCAGGGAGCCCGTCAGCGTGTATGCAGTGGGCGCTGGGGGCCAGGGGTGGGATGGGCAACCGTGCCTGGGGAGATGAGGCTTTCTGTGGGATTCTGGTCCTAAGTCCTTTGACCTGCAGCCTGATTCTTGGTTTCCTTCATGTCGAACATGGCTTATAGCAGATCATTTACATATGCAGGTGTTCACACAGCTCCTTGCTGCACTTGCATAGACTTGGTCCCTGGCATTTGGCCACATTCATTATTATCATAAAAACTTGAGTGGTAATGCTGGGTAGTTACGCTAAGAGCCCCTTCCCTTTTCCAGGAGCCCACATGCAGACTAGCCAGGGTAGAGCACGGCCCAGAGTTTATTAAGCTCCATTAGCATCCAGCAGGCATTTCAGTTAAAGTTGAGCTTAGCACCTGCTGGGGAGGCTTTGCGCTGTAATCAGGGGCTGGCCTCTGAGCACACTTCTCAGAAAGCTCGCGTGCCTGCACGGGTGAGTATCCCTTGTTCCCCACTGTGAACTGTATCTTCACTTTCTCCCTCCCCTGTTGTTGTGCGTCCCTCGTACCTCTGTCCCACTCAGATGCCTCAGGCTGTTTTCCATCTCCTGGTGGCCGGGCTCTGGGCTCACGTGTGCCTAACTCTCCATTTTGCTCCTTAGGGGAACTGCCTCGGAAGGGGAGGGGCTGGGTGCCGACGGGCAGGAGCACAAAGAAGACACGTTTGATGTGTTCCGTCAGAGGATGATGCAGATGTACAGACACAAACGGGCCAACAAATAGGTATGTGTGTGAGCTAATGTGGGGGGCATTCTGCCTAAGCTGATGTTCTGGTACACAGAGAAGCTTCCTCCAGAAAAGTTAGTGTGCCCCACTCCTCAAAACCCAAACATCAAAATATCACTCCCCCCAAAAGATCACAGAATTTTGTGAGGGAAACCAAAGGAGTGTTTGGATGTGGATGTGTCCCACCTCTCACCTTCCAGGCTGAAGGAACGAGCCCCGTGCTCGCCACGCGCCACTGCACGCAGTCCATGGTGCAGCCTCCGCACTGGGCTCCCAGGTGCGACTGCACGTGGCCATCTTGTGGAAACAGGCCACCACGGGAGTGGCCTGGTGTCTTGCGAGTGTAAGGGTGACCTGGAAGCTGGTGCTGCAGAGGACGCCGCTCTGCCTCATCCCTTTCTGAGGGTCTTCAGATCCTTTTCCTTCTGAGGGGCCTTTGGCCTATAAATACCTTATCTTTCTCCTCTCCTTTTAGTTGTCCTCCCCACCCATAACTTCCATCTGAGTTTTGAACAAAATCGTTCTCTCCCTGAATAGACGAAAACCACTGGTGAGAAAGATAAGGCTTGAAGCAGCAATTACTCTTAAAGCGCCACCTCTGTCCCGGATCTGCCCTGGAACCAGTGCCCAAGTAGGTTTGGTGTGTACACGAAAAACAAACGTCTCTGCAGTTTCTGGTGCGGAGGTTCCACCGCTGGCTTTTCTTTTTCTTAAACAAAGAACACACCATTTCCAATCTGCTTTTGCCTTTCACCCTCTTCCAAATGCTTTTTGGCAGCAAGTCTTCTCCAAGTCTCCCCTGGTTCCACTCAGAAGGTTGGGCTGCCCTTGAAAGCGCCCTTCAAGTGCTCAGGAACCAGCTCCTGTCGGTTTTCCTGTCCCGGGACGCATTGCTCTCTAAAAGTGATCTGCTAGCAGACTTGATACCGAAACAGTCACAGATCGTATCTTCTCAAATTTAAATAGGGAAGATAAATCAGTAATAATGAGGTCGGTGCTCTGGTACCACAGCTGTCGGTCGGAGTGCTGAAGCTCTTTAAACAAGTGGAGGTACTGGATTCGATGAACGTGTTATTTATGGAGTCTCATCTCTTAAATGCATCCCAAGAGACTTGACGAAATTTCAGCAACGTATTCAGCAGCTGTATTCAGTGGGGAGTAATCATTACACCGATGAAACTTCCCCCAAATTTACGTGTCTCTTAGAATCCACAAAGCAAACTACAGGTTTTTTTTGTAAACCACATATGGAGTCTCTCCTACCAAGGGGTGGGAGGTGTAAACTCTTCAAGACTCTTCATTTTTTGCATGTGTGGTGGCAGTGTAAAGAATTGTTTTATTAGGGCCTTTGTACAGAGCAGAAAGGATCCTCTTGGGGTGGGCTCTGCAGCTGTTTGCTATTTCAAGGCGTATGATTGCCGCCCCTTCCAGCTTCTCGCACTCTGCCTCTTGCAACTACATGCGAAATTCTCAGGCTGTGGGAATCTCTCAGCCCTTCCTCATAAAGCAGCAGTGTTGAAGTTTTAAATACACGCTAAAATCTGGAAAACAGGATCCTGCTGATACTATAAGCTTGGGGGACACAGCAGTGAGTTACCCTGTCAGTCACTTGTATTGGCTGTTATGAAATCCTTGCTTTCTCAAAGCCTGAGACCTCCTGGGCTGTAGTTCCAGGCTCCTCTGGATCTGTCTTGTCTGTCTGGCCCACACTCACCAGCACAGCGTCACGGGCCTGTGCCAGCATCTCACGTGCCCACCTGATGTTGCCCTTCTTCACGCCACAGGTAGTCCCCAGGGCTCTGCTTGCTTCTGGTCACTTTTGTTGCTTTGGCAACTGGCAGATCTTTATGGCCATGGACATGCTGGAGGTTCTTCAGCAGAGTTGAAATAGCCTGCAGGGGTGGTGTGGTTCGGGGGAACCACAGCTATGGGGGCTCACCTCCTTTCTTTTCTAGTCGTTCCAACAGCCTTCCATGTTGGCTGGGGGTCAGGTAAAGGGATAGAACTCTGAGAACAGGGCCTCGGTCCCGCATGGCCTTTCACAGAGCACCCTTTGATGCTGAATGAGGTGTACACCCCCCAGCATGGGTCCTGGCTCTTTTCTCAAGCATAGCTTTGACCATCATATTCGCTTTGTCCTAGTAGACTCATTCTTGGCTTTCTCTGCTTTTATTTATAAACAAAATACTTCAGGAATTCCCGGGGTTTGAGCCCTGTTCCCACAGCCTCCTGCCATTCCTCCTCCTGGGGTTGTCCTGCTTTGAGTTGACACTGTGAGCCTTTGGCAGTCGTCAAAGGGAGCACCTACTTCTTGAGCCTGGAAAGTCCTGTAAGCACTCAGGTGGCGCTTCTGTGGAGTTGGCATTGAGGCAGTGAAGGCGTTGCGTGAGCTGGGGAGGAGCGTGGTGGTGCGTCCCTGTGCCAGCTGTCGGCTGGGGACCAGCGCGCTGGCCCTCTGTGCCCGCCCTTGCCCTCTCCAGCAGAGGCCACTCTGCGGGGAGCACGTGTGAGAGCAAGTGCGATGTGCAGTTGCATAGCCTTGTCAAAGTCACAGTGTCTTTTCTGTCATTCTAGTTCCAGGGTCTCTTCCATGAGGACGACAGGCATCCGGAAAGTGCTAACTCACCACTTTGGGTGCTTACTGTCTCTGCCTTGTTTCCATCACTGGAAATCATATAGAGAAATTTAGCGTTTTTGGTCCTTGGTAAAACCTAGAAGACGTTTGTGATGTTACAAAATGGAAGCTTTGGGTTTTTTTTTCTTTTTTTTAATCTAAGAAGTTGTGGATGTTGTTAATCATTTAGCAGTTGAAATAAATGTAGAGGAAACCCAATTTTCCATGGTCTCCGTTGATGTGTTTTTAAATCAGACTGGTTGGGGAACACATGGTAGATGTTGTAGGGCCTCCGTGGGGCCAGATCGTAAACACTGCTGCCTCCCAGGCATGCCCTCTGCCTGCGGGGGCCTTTCTGACTGGCTTGCTGCAGCTGGGGGGCCTGGTAAGTCACCCGGAAAGCCTAGAAGGTTCCAGAATGCAGGTAGTGATCAGGGCCAAACATAGTGGGTGGGTCCACTCTGTTTTCTGTGGAGAGGGGGGTTTATTGCTGGGTACAGAAATCTGCCTTTGAGAGGGTGTCGGGACATGGGAGCTTTACCTGAGCTGCCCACAATTCACCTGCCCACCTCAAGGCCTTCCCTGATCTCAGGGTCGGGGTTCCAGCTGCCAGAGCTAGACCAAGACCCAGCTGGGCTTCCCCCTGAGTTAGGAGCTGGCCTGTGGGACATCTTCAAAGCTCCCTGCTGTTCCCGTATTCTGCCCACCTGTGTCTGATCCCTCCATCAGCAGCCCCCTGGCCCTTCTGGTGAGGAGGGTTAGGGTAAAGAGCACCTAGGTGGGCAAGCCTGGCACCTACGGGACCCGCAGGGACCTCCACCTGAGCACAGGGTAGTGGGCAGGAGCCTGGGATATGGTTGTGCCCAGGGCAGCAGGGAGCCCAGGAAGGGTTTGGGGGGCTTCGTCAGCAAGAAAGGAGGGGATGGAGGAGACAGGGCCCCTTAGGAAGCTGGTGTCAGACCCCTGAACCTCTCCTCACTGTGTCCCAGAGGACACTCAGGAGCGACGAGGACCCATATGATCATGATGGGAGCTCTTGTCATCCAAGAACCTCCCACACATTTGCTGTCATCTTCACCAGAGCCCTGGAGGTTGGTGTGTGACCATGAGCTTTAGTGCCACTCCCTGAGAAAGTTGCTCAGAACCTACAAGGACCCCACCCATTCTCCTCCTCCCTCTTGGGAGACCCCCTTCCCAGCTCCCCTTTATCACTGTGCAGGGCTGGGGAAGGTCACTTAGACAAAGGCACACAGAATGAGGTTCTCCAGCCCAGGACACTGTTCAGGCTTTGACCTCCAGCAGGTCTCTCCACCTCAGGCCTCAGTTTCCCCTCTGCGATTTGGTAAGGATTTCTTCCTCTGCTACTTTGTCAATTTAGGGCTAACTGGAACCTGAACATGCCATTCTCAACCTGGAGGGCCCCTCCCCTCCACGTCCTCCCCCAACAGCCTCTCCTCTCCCTGGAAGCCTTCTGGACCAGGACCTTGAGAGGCAGAGGGTGCTGCTGGAGAAGCTCCAGTCTCCAGTGTTAAAGCAGGCCTTTGCTATGCCTGCACACGGACCTATATAACATGCACGCGTAATACATGCAGACATGCCCATTCAAGCAACATGAGTCCATTTTCTTTGTAAAAGATTTTTGAAAATGCAAGACCCAGATACACACGGAACAAAGCACAGAGGTTTCCCCTCTTTCCCACTCACTTTGCTTCCTCGTCATCTCAACAGTCTTTCCACATGAGTTTAATTTCAAGTACTGTTTGTGAATAAGTAATGCCTGGCTGAAATCAGAAGGTACAGAAGTGTGTTCTGCGGGAAGATAATTTTCCACGACACACAGCACTTAGGTATCAGATCCCTATGTGTAGATTATTTTATTTTCTTTATTTTTGGCCATGCAGCATGTGGGCTCTTAGTTCCCCAACCAGGGATCAAACCTGTGCCCCCTGCAGTAGAAGCGTGGGGTCTTAACCACTGGACCACCGGGCAAGTCCCTAGGTGATTTTATATATGGGCATATTTTAGATACAGACCTTCTTAAAAATGAAAATTATACTTCACATTCTGTTTTGCCTTTTGCTTTTTTCCACTTAACTTTCCAAAAAACATTTAAGTATGTATATATGTCTTAGACTGTCATTTATCTCACAAGTTCCCCATCCATAGCCATATGGGTTATCCCGAAACTTTGGCCCCAACACTGTAGAACACCTCTGTGGATAAAGCCCTACACATGGCATTTCTGGGGTCTCCCCACCTCACTGACTCCCTCCAGTGTTCCTGTCATCCGACTCTGGGGGCAACCCTGGGGGGTCCCCTGTTTCCCCAGCCATGCCTGCCTCACCAGGGTGTAGTGGGGCTGTGGACCCTGGGAAGTGCTCCACTGCAAACCAGATCCTGCAGCCCTGACCCCTCCGGACCATGTCCTTGCACTATATTCAGGACACAGGTCCAGCTGCCACCCCTCTCTTCTACCCCCCAGGTCCCTCTAACCCCATCACCCCCTCCCTCCAATTTTGACCGTTCTGGAGCCAGCACAGCTGCAGCAGGTGACCTTGTTTGCCCAGGGAGCCCATCGGCCTGTGCAGGGGATCCTGCCTCTCCAGGCCTTGACTTCCCCCTCTATCCAGTAATTGGTCAACACCCACCCAAGGGGCATCATGAGGGCTGGATATGCACCAGCTGGGAGTTGGGGGGAGGGGAAGGGGAGCCTGCCACAGCAGGTGGTGGGACAATGTGCCTGGTTTCCTCCAGTGAAATTGTACAGCCGATTTGCAGGGTAATCCAGGACCACTCCTAGAGAGGGTTTAGAGGGACTGGTCTTATTACTGATCCTTCCATATCCTGTCCTCTTGGGCCTCAGTTTCCACACCTGTGAAGTAGGCGTTGTCCTTGAGGATCCGTAACCCCCTTCACTGCGTACCCTCCTCACTCCTCCCTGGCCAGCCCGAGGGTGGGGCCACACACCCAAACTGCCCCCCTTCCACTGAGGAGGGGCTGAGGCCTAGGGTCCAGGCCCTAGGAGAGGGGTAAATTGTCAAACTCCCATGTGTTTGGGGCATGGGGACAGTCGGAGGGGAGGAGCAGGGGTGACAGTTATTGCTGGGGCCGGAGCCAAACTCCTGCCCAGCTACACGACTCTGCCAGCTGTCCTGTCCTATTGTACAGATGGGGAAACTGAGGCCCAGAAAGGGGAAGAGCCCGGTCTCAGGCTGCACAATGAGTTCTCCAAAGTCTCAGTGCCTGCTCGAGCCTCAGTTTCCCCATCTGGGTAGGGCTGGCACTGTGCTGCAGCAGGCAGCAAACTTCTGAGCCTGTTGTTGGGACTTACGGTTGAGGCCTGGGGTCAAGTATTGGCTCCTACTCCTGGATGTCAAGTGTTAGGGAAACTCCTAAGCTGCGCAGCTGGCCATCAGTGGGGGTGACTCTCCACCCTGCCCCCAGGCTCCACTATGCCTGCTGGACCTCCATTCAACCTTCAAGGCCCACTTCCCATGTCTCCTCCTCCAGGCAGCCCGCCCTGTTCTCCCTGACAGAGGCCCTGCTGCCCCTCTGGTTTCCCCAGGTCTGTCCCTTACACCCCTGGATTGGGGCGTCCGAGTCTGGCCCTGTCTCACCTGGGTTGAGAGCTCCTTCACCTGGGCCTTCTTGTCTTTGAACCCCCAGCATTGAATGAGTGTTTCATGAAAGGACAATGAACAAGTGTATTTTGTACACTGTCTGAAGGGGACCTGCTTTGGGGTGGGACAGGCAGACCCAAGTCAAGTCCTAGACCGGGGGCATGACAGTGGGTGACCTTGAGTAAGCCCCATGACCTCTGGGACTCCATCTCCTTCATCCATAACATCGGATGATGATGTATGAGCTCGGGGAGTCCAAAATGTACCATTAATTGAAAAGCCACTTTTCTCCAGTATTTACATTGCCGTTTTTTGGTTTGTGTTTGAATTTTTGGCCATGCCGCACGGCTTGTGGGATCTTAGTTCCCCACCCAGAGATCGAACCCTGGCCTGTGGCAGTGAAAGCGCTGAGTCCTAACCACTGGACCGCCAGGGAATTCCCATACATCGCTGTTTTAATACACTATTGAACTATATGGAAATAGAGATACAAACTCAAAATATATACCTGCACCATGCACCGTCACAGACAAAATCTGGAAAACTCCACACCCACCTATCAACAGGGGTTCCTTGGGAAGTGGGCTGAGCTGCGGGTAGAATTTTTCCTGTTTACCTCATACATTTCTGTGTGGTTTGAAAGCTTTGCTTGCATGATTTTAGAGTGACAAAAATTCATCTATGAAAACGTGGATGATAAACTGAGACTTGGGTTTGCTTTGAGAATCAATGGAGATCACAGGTGTCAACTTCGCAGCCTGTAGCTCAGACTATATACTGTGACAAATCTTCTGATAGACAGTGGTCTCCCTGGACTCTAATCTTCACAGCCAGCAGAAACTGGCCCATTTCCTCCCAGTGGAGAAACTGAGGCCAGGGAGCCTGACTCCAGAATCACACTAAATACCAGGATTTCCAGTTGGTCTCATCTGGTTTTGAAGCTCCCCATATATACACACGTGTGCATGTACCTGCATACGTACACACATACAAAGACACACATGTGCACGTGCAGGCTCAAAAACACACGTATATATACAGACACAGATGCGCACACACACGTGAACACACACACATGCACGCAGCCGCACTATTCCTATTTCCCACCAAGCCCATGCTCACCGCCCTGAGAACTTTGACCCTGAGGAATTGCAGCTCCACGATGAATCTGACACCAGCTGCTTCCTTCAGGACCCAAGGAGGGGGACCTCATGAGTTGAGCTTTTCTTTGCTTGATTTTTCTCCAGAGATTCCTCTGTTTGGACTTGTGGGAGCACCACCTCCCAGTTCCTGGAATTCCTGGTCCAGGTGTGAGGTTTGAGGTTTCAGCTTCAGGATTTCAGTGTCCACATCTTGATAACTTGCTTTGCCCAGAGGCAGTTCAGAGCAAAGCAGAACTTGAGGGTTTGAGTCCTCAGTCCTAATATGTCCTCCCTGTGCTGTGTGACCTGGGGTGAGTGCTCCACCCATCTGAGCCTTATTTTCCTCAGTTATAAGATGGGAGAATGGTAGCGTCTAATGCCAGGCTTCTGAGAATCAGCACCAGCATGCTTCGAAGCTCACAAACGTTCACTGCACTGTTTCCATCGTTCTGTGACACTGGGAGTGTGTCATTGAGGTTTCCTGTTGGCCTGCTCCTCCTAAAAATAAAGTCCCAAGTTCGTGATGTGATGGGAGGACCACATGGGTGATCTTACAATATTCCCTTCACCCCTTGGAACCTCGGTTTCCTCGTTTGTAGAATAAGGAGATTACCCCCGTCCTGGAGCGTCAGCCGAGAAGTGTGTATGAGCAAGGGAGCTGGAAGAAAGCAATGCAGGCAGCCAACAGGTACCTGAGAAGGGATGTCTTTGCTGACCACACGCCCAGACAAATGTTAGAATTGCTAATGCCCAGTGGTTGCTTGTGTTGGCAGGGACAGCACCTCCCTCCACGCTGGCTTCCATGAGGATCACCCCAATTTTTTTGTTGTAAAATTCACATAACATAAAATTCACCATTTTAAAGTGAACAATTCAGTGACATTTAATACATTCACAGTGTTGTGCAAGGACCATCTTCTAGTTCCAGAACATACCCATCACCCCAAAAGGAAACCCAATGCTCATTAGCAGTCACTCCCCAGTCCCCCCTCCCCCAGCCCTAATAATGTCTACTCTGCTTTCTGTCTCTATGGATTTGCCTGTTCTGGACATTTCATGATGTTTTCAGGGTTCATCCATATTGTAGCATGTGTCAAGTGCTTCATTCCTTTTTATGGCTGAGTAATATTTCATTGTGTGGCTAGACCATATTTTCCTCATCCATTCATCTGTCAATGGACATTTGGATTGTTTACTCCTTTTGGTGATTGTGAATAGTGCTGCTCAAAACACTTGTGTATGAGTTTTGGCTTGAACACCTGTTTTCAATTCTTTGGGGTCTATACATAAAAGAGTGGAATTACGGGAATCCTATAGCAACTCTACATTTAATTCTTTGAGAAACTGCCAAGCTGTTTTCCTCGGGGTTTCTCCATATTCCAGCCTTTTTTGCCAACTGATCTGGGCGTCTTTAAAAGCCATGATTCTCTCCCTCATGGGGCAAACCCACTGAGGTCAACCCAGGGCATGACTCTCAATGTCCACAGATATGAGGCGGAATCCTGGGAACAAAGCAAATAGAGGGAAGGTAGGGAGAAGTTAAGGGGTCTTTGGATGTAAAATATGATGATGTTTTTCACAAAAGAGACCCTGGAGGACAAAATCCAAAGCGTGATGTGATTTTTGTAGGATCCGAAAGGATGAAATTGAAAAGTGTGATGTGATTTTTGTAGAAAAAATATAAAATGTAGACAGATTCCCCCA
>RJWK010010447.1:0-43669 GCA_004363435.1 Platanista minor | reverse complement strand
TATATATATATATATATACTCATCCTACTAGGTGTGAAGTGATATCTCATTATGGTTTTGATTCCCATTCCCTTAATGACTAATAATGTTCAGAATTCTTTCATGTGCTTATTGGCCATTTTTATATCTTCTTTGGAGAAATATCTCTTCAAGTCCTCTGTCCATTTTTTAATTGGATGTATTTTCTTGTTGTTGAATTCTAGACGTTAAGTTGTTCTCTATATATTCTGGTTATAAATCCATTAGAAGATATATGATTTGCAAATACTTTCTACCATTCTGTGGGCTTTCTTTTCACTCTCTTGATAGTGTTATTTTATGCACAATGTTTTTAATTTGAATAAAATCCAATTTACTTTTTTCTTTTGTTGCTTTTTCTTTTCATTTCATATTAAAGAAAACATTGCCAAATCAAACTCAGATTTGCCTCTATGATATCTTATAGTTGTACCTATTAAATTTAGGTTGTCATTCTATTTTGAGTTATTTTTTATATGTGGTATAAAAGTGCAACTTCATCCTTTTTATTCATATTTTGGTATATCCACTTTTGTCTTCATCATTTGTTGTTCTTCCCCCTTTAAATAATCTTGGCTCTCTTGTTGAAAAACCAATAGACCTTAGATATGTGGGTTTATTTCTGGGTTTCCAATTCTACCCTATTGGCCTATATATCTGTCCTTATGCCAGCTCTACATTGTTCTGAGTATTGTAACTTTGTAGTAATATTTGAAATTTGAAAATTTGAGCCCTGTATTGTTTTTTTTTCTTTTTTCAATAATGTTTTAGCTATTTGAAGTTTCTTGAGATTCCATATAAGCTTTAGGATGAGATTTTCCATTTCTTTACAAATGCCACTGGGATTTTGATGGGTATTACGTTGAATCTGTAGATCACTTTGGGTAATATTGACATCTTAACATTATTAAGTCTTCCACTTCATGAACAGAGGATAGTTTTCTGTTTACTTGTGTTTTCATTTTCTGTAGGCAATATTTTATGATTTTCAGTATATGAGTCTTTTTACTTCTTTGTTAAATTTATTCCTAAGTATTGTTTTTTGATGCCATTGTAAATGAAATTGTTTTCTTAATTTCCCTTTTGGATTGCTTATGCTAGTATGTGGAAATGTAGCTGATTCTTGTATGTTTATTTTGTATGCTGCAACTTTGCTGAATTTGTCTATGAGTTCTAACAGGTGTGTGTGTGTGTGTGTGTGTGTGTGTGTGTCTGTGTGTATGTGTGTGTGTTTTACAGTTTACAAAAGGAAGATCATGTCATCCAATGATATAGTTTTATAATTTCCTTTCCAATCTGGAAGCCATTTATTTTCTTATTTTTTGCCTAATTTCTCTGGCTAGAATTTCTACTAATATGTTGAACGTTGAATCTAGGTGATAAAAGCAGACATCCTTGTCTTGTTCCTGATCTTAGTGGGAAATATTTTGGTCTTTCATCCTTGAGTATGATGTTAGCTGTGTGTTTGGGTTTTTTGTTTTTTTGTTTTTTTAACTTGGCTTTGATCATATTGATAAACTTCCCTTTTATTCCTAATTTATTGAATGTTTTTTATCATGAAACAGTGCTCCCTTTTTTCAAATATATATTGTCACATTTTATATTTCAAATATATATGGTCAAAGTTTATATGGTCACATTTTCCCCTTTAATCTACTCATGTGATATATTACATTGATTGTTTTTCATATGTTAAATCCACTCTTACATTCCTGGGATAAATCCTATTTGGTCTTGGTACATAATTATTTTAATATGCTCTTGGATTAGGTTTGCTAGTATTTTCTTGAGGATTTCTGAATCTATCTTCATAAAGGATATTGGTTTGCAGTTTTCTTTTCTTGCACTGTCATTGTCTAACTTTGCTTTCAGGGCAATGCTGCCTTCATAGAATGAGTTAGAAAATGTTCTTTCTTCATATTTTTGGGAAAAGTTTGAGAAAGGTTGGTGTTTAGCATTTTTTAAATGTTTGGTAGACTATATCAAACATTTGGTAGTGGGTTTTTGTTTTGGGGAGGTTTTTATTAGGGATTCAATCTTAGTTTTTATCAGCCTATTCAGATTTTCTGATTTTCTATTTCTTCCTCAGTCAGTCTTGGTAGTTGGTGTGTTTACCAGAATTTGCCCATTTAATCCAGATATCCAATTTATTATTTTTTTTTGAATTTTATTTTACTTATTATTTTATGCAGCAGGTTCTTATTAGTTATCCATTTTGTACATATTTTATACATATATATATAAACATATACATATACATACATATATATGTCAATCCCAATTTCCCAGTTCATCCAATTTAGTGTCATGCTGTTGTTCATAATATACTCTTATAATGTTTTTATTCCTGTAAAATCAGTAAAGTTCCCTTTTAAATTTCACAATTTAATAATTTGGGTCTTCTATTTGATTTAGTCAATCTAGTTAAAAGTTTGTCAATTTTGTTGATCTTTATAAAAAAATTTTGATTGTTAATTTTCTCTGTTATTCTTTTTATGTTTAATTTATCTCCACTCTAATATGTAGTATTTCCTTCCCTCTTCTAGCTTTGAGTTTAGTTTGCACTTTATCTTCTACTTCCTCAAATTGTACTGTTAAGTCTTTCTTCTTTTTAATGAATGCAGTTATAGTTATAAACTTCTATCTTTATTTTTTTATTTTATTTTATTTATTTATTATTTTTGTGGTATGCAGGCCTCTCACTGTTGTGGCCTCTCCCGTTGCAGAGCACAGGCTCCTGACGTGCAGGCTCAGTGGCTGTGGCTCACAGGCCCAGCCACTCCGTGGCATGTGGGATCTTCCTGGACTGGGGCACGAACCCGTGTCCCCTGCATCAGCAGGCAAACTCTCAATCACTGTGCCACCAGGGAAGCCCTAAACTTCTATCTTATCACTGCTTTCACTGCATCCTATAAGTTTTTGTATGCTGTTTTCATTTTCCTTTGTATTAAGGTATTTTATAATTTACCTTGTGATTTATTTTTGACCCCATGGTTATGTAAGTGTATGTTGTTTATTTTCCAAATATTTGTGAGTTTTCCAGTTTTCTTCTGGTTATTGTTATTTAGCATTATTCCATTGTTCTCAGAAAACACACTTTATATAATTTCAATCTTTTAAAATTTGTTATGATTTGTTTTGTGCCCTCACATATGGTCTATTCTGGAGACTAGTCTATGTACACTTGAGAAATATGTATATTCTGCTATTCTTAGGTGAAGTGTTTCTCATGTATCTGTTAAGTAGGTCTAATTGTTTTATAGAGTTATTCAAGCCCTCTGTTTCCTTATTTTACCCTGTCTTGTTGTTCATTCCATTATTAAAATTGAGGTATTGAAGTCTCCAAATATTCTTCTAGATCTGTATAATTCTCTCCTCAATTTAGTCAACCAATACTTCATATATTTAGTGGCTCTATTGTTAGATACATGTATGTTTATATATGTTATATCCCTTGGATTGAGCCTTAATCAATGTATAATGTCCTTTTTGATCTCCTGTAATCTTTTATTACTTAATATCTATTTGGCTGGTAATTATATAACCATTCTAGTTCTGTTTTGGTTAATAGTTTCTTGGAATATCATTTTAAATTATTTTACTTTTCACCACTTTGTTTCTTTTCATCTAGTTTCTTGTAGATTGTATATAAATGAATCATGTCTTTTTATCCATTTTTCCATTACCTATCTTTTAACTGAAGATTTTTATTCATTTATGTTTAAATTAGTGATAATAAAATATTTCTGCCTTTATGTATTTTTTAAAGAATGATTCATTTTAAAAAGTATTTTTCCAGTTTTATTCAGATATAATTGACAAACAGCACAGTATAACTTTAAAGTGTACAGCATAAAGATTTGACTTACATACACCATGAAATAATTACCACAATAAATTTAGTGAATATGCATCATCTTGTATAGATAAAAAATTAAAGAAATAGAAAAAAAATGTTTCCCTTGTGATGGGAACTCTTACGATTTACGCTCTTAATAACTTTCTTAATGTACAGCAGTGTTAATTATGTTTATCATGTTGTACATTATATCAATAGTACTTACTTACCTTATAACTGGAGTTTGTACATTTTGACTACCTTCATCAAATTGCCCTTTCCCCCTACCCTGGTCCCTTGTAACCACAAATCTGAACTTTTTTCTAAGAGTTTGTTTTGGGTTTTTTGTGGTTTTTTTTGAAGTAGAGTTGGAATACACCATTTTGCTAGTTCCTGGTACACAATATAGTAATTTGATATTTCTATACATTTTACAACAATCACCATGAGAAGTCTAGTTACTATTTGTAACCATACAATTACATAATAATTACATGCAATTACATAATAATTATGTAATATTACATAATTAATTACATATATTTATGTAATATTACATAATTATTAACTATATTCCCCACACTGTATATTTCATACCTGTGACTCACTTATTTGTAACTGAAAGTTTGTACCTCAGTGTCCCCAACCTATTTCTCTCCTCCCATCCCTGCCCTCTGGCAACCACCTGTTTTTTCTCTGTATCCGTGATGGTGCTTCTGTTTAGTTGAGCTTGTTAATACCTTTTTTTTTTTAGACTCCACATATAAGTGAAATCATACAGTATTTTTATTTCTTTGTTTGACTTATTTCATTTAGCATTAATACACTCTAGGCCCATCCATGTTGTCACAAATGGAAATATTTCATTCAGTTTTATGGCTGATATATATATATATATATATATATATATATATATATATCACATCTTCTTTAACCATTTATCTATTAATGGACACTTAGATTGTTCCCATACATTGACTATTGTAAATAGAGATGAAATAAACATAGATGTACATATATCCTTTTGAATTAGGGTTTGTATTTTTTTTCATGATGCACAGAATGAAATTACTGGATTCCATGGCAATTCTATTTTTAGTTATTTGAGAAATTTTCATACTGTTTTCTATAGGCTACACCAATTTACATTCCTGCCAACAGTGCATGAGTGTTCCGTTTTCTTCACATTGTCACAAAAACTTGGTGTTTCTTGCCTTGTTGATAATAGCCATGCTGACAGATGTGAGGTGATATCTCACTGTGGTTTGTATTTGCATTTCCCCTAAGATTAGTGATGATTCGAGTCCTCTAAATAGACATTTAAATCAAATAGTTTGTTATTTTGATGTTGAGTTTTATAAATTCTTCAAATATTTTGAATATCAACCTTTTATCAAATATATTGTTTGCAAATATCTTCTTCCATTCAGAAAGTTGCATTTTGTTGTTTTTTACAGTTTTCTTCACTGTGCAAAAGTGTTTTGTTTTGTTTTGTTTTTTGTAGTCCCATTTGAATCCCGTTTATTTATTTTTGCTTTTGTTGTCCTTGCCTGAGGAGACAGATCCAAGAAATTGTTGCTAAGTCTGATGTCACAGAGATTACTATCATGTTTTCTTCTAGGAGTTTTATGGCTTTAGGTCTTACATTTAAGTCTTTTAATCAGTTTTGAAATTGTTTTTGTATATGGTGTAAAAATGGTCCAGTTTCTTTCTTTTATTTGTAGCTGTCTAGTTTTTCCAACACCATTTATTGAAAAGACAGTCTTTTCCTCATTGTTATATTCTTGCTTTTTGCCATAGATTAATAGACCATATAACCATGGCTTTATTTCTGGACTCTCTATTCTGTTCCATTTATTTATATGTCAGTTTTTGTGTCAGTACCATGCTATTTTGATTACTGTGACTTTGTGTTATAGCCTAAAATCAGGGACTGTGATAACTCCAGCTTTGTTCTTCTTTCTCAAAATTGCTTCGGCTATTGGAGGTCTTTTGTTGTTCCATGCAAATTTTATAATTATTTGTTCTGGTTATATGAAAAATGGCATTGGTATTTTGATAGAGATTGTACTGAATCTGTAGATTGTTTTGGGTTGCATGGAAATTTTTGCAATGTTGATTTTTAATTTAATGGATTTTTAAATCCATAAGCATGGTCTATCTTTGTTTTATCTGTGTCATCTTCAATTTCTTTCATCAAATTGTTACAGTATTCAGAGTACAGGTCTCTCACATCCTTCTTTAAACTTATTCTTGGGCATATATTATTTTTAATATAATTGTTAACAGGATTATTTTCCTCTCTCTTTCTGATGGTTCATTATTAGTGTATAGAAATTCAACAGATTTATGCATATTAATTTTGTTTCATGCAACTTGACTGAATTTATACTTCTAATAATTTTTTTTTGGTGTAGTCTCTGGTTTTCTACAGATGGTAAAATGTCTTTTGCCAATAATGACAGTTTTATTTCTTCCTTTCCAGTTGGGATGAATTTTATTTCTTATTCTTGCCTAAATGCTCTGATTAGGACTTCCAATTATAGTTAAAGAAAAGTGGTGAGAGTTGGCACCTTGTCTTATTCCTAATCTTAGAGAAAAAGATTTCAGATTTTCACCATTGAGTATGACAGTAGCGGTGGGTGTGTAATATATGGCCTTGATTATGTTGAGCTATGTGACGTCTATACCCAATGTGTCAAGAGTTTTTATCATAAATGGAGGTTGATTTTTTTCAAATACGTTTTTTACATTTATGATATGATCATATTATTTTTTAAACAACTTTATTGGAGTAAAGTTGCTTTACAATGGTGTGTTAGTTTCTGCCTTATAACAAAGTGAATCAGCCACACATATACATATATTCCCATATCTCATCCCTCTTGTGTCTCCCTCCTTCCCCCCCATCCCACACCTCTAGGTGGTCACAGAGCACTGAGCTGACCTCCCTGTGCTATTCAGCGGTTTCTCACTAGCTATCTATTTTGCATTTGATAGAGTATATATGTCCATGCCACTCTCTCACATCGTCCCAGCTTACCCTTCCCCCTCCCCTTTTCCTCAAGTCCATTTCTACATCTGCATCTTTATTTCTCTCCTGCTCCTAATTTCTTTCATCAGTGTCTTATACTATTCTGAATACAGGTCTTTTGTCTCCTTAGGTTGGTTTATTCCTCAATATTTTATTTTTCTGTTGCAATGGTAAGTGGGAGTGTTTCTGTAATTTCTCTTTCAGATTTTTCATTGGTACTCTACAGGAATGTAAGAGATATGTGCATTAATATTGTATCCTGCTACTTTACCAAATTCATTAATTAGCTCTAGCAGTTTTCTGGTAGCCTTTTTAGGATTCTCTCTATATATTATCATGTCATCTGCAAACAGTGAGAATTTTACTTCTTCTTTTAATTTATTTTTCTTCTCTGATTTCTGTGGCTAAAACTTCCAAAACTATGTTGAATAATAGTAGTGAGAGTGGCAACCTTGTTTTGTTTCTGATATTAGTGGAAATGGTTTCAGTTTTTCACCATTGAGGATGATGTTAGCATTGGGTTTGTCATACATGGCCTTTATTATATTTATGTAAGCTCCCTCTATACCTACTTTCTGGAGAATTTCTATCATAAATTGGTGTTGAATTTTGTCTAAAGTTTTTTCTGCCTCTATTGAGATGCTCATATAGTTTTTCACCTTCAATTTGTTAATGTAGTTTATCACATTGTGTTATTTGTGTATATTGTAGAATCCTTGCATTACTGGGATAAATTCCATTTGATCATGGTGTATGATTCTTTTAATGTAAGTTGGATTCTGTTTGCTAGTATTTTGTTGAAAATTTTGCATCTGTGTTCGTCAGTGATATTAGCCTGTATCAGGATGATGGTGGCCTCGTAGAATGAGTTTGGGAGTGTTCCCACCCTCTGCTATATATTGGGAGAGTTTGAGAAAGGATAGGATTTAGCTCTTTTCTAAATGTTTGTTAGAATTTGCCTGTGAAGCCATCTGGTCCTGGTCTTTTGTTTGTTGGATAATTTTTAATCACAGTCTCAATGTCAGTGCTTCTGATTGTTCTGTTTATATTTTCAGTTTCTTCCAGATTTACTTTCCGAAGGTTGTGCTTTTCTAAGAATTTGTCCATTTCTTCCAGGTTGTCCATTCTATTGACGTATAATTGCTTGTAGTAATGTCTCAAGATCTTTTGTATTTCTGCAGTGTCAGTTGTTACTTCTCCTTTTTCATTTCTAATTCTATTGATTTGACTCTTCACCCTTTTTTCTTGATGAGTCTGGCTAATTTTTTACCAATTTTGTTTACATTCTCATAGAACCAGCTTTGAGTTTTATTGATCTTTGCTCTTATTTCCTTCATTTCTTTTTCATTTATTTCTGATCTGATCCATATGATTTCTTTCCTTCAGCTATGTGTGTGTGTGTGTGTTTTTTTTCTCTTCTCATTTGTCTAATTACTTTAGATGTAAAATTAGATTGTGTAGTTGAGATGTTTCTTGTTTCTTGAGGTAGGATTGCATTGCTGTAAACTTCACCCTTAGAATTGTTTTTGCTGCATCTTATAGGTTTGGGGTCATAGTGTTTTCATTGTCATTTGTTTCTATGTATTTTTTGATTTCCTCTTTGATTTCTTCAGTGACCTCTTGGTTATTTAATAGTGTATTGTTTAGCCTCCATGTGTTTGTAATTTTTACAGATATTTTCCTGTAATTGAAATGTAGTCTCATAGCATTGTCATCAGAAAATTTACTTGATATGATTTCAGTTTTGTTAAATTTAATGAGGTATGATCTATCCTGGATAAATTTCCAAGATATGATCTATCCTGGAAAATCTTCCATGAGCACTTGAGAAGAAAGTTTATTCTGTTGTTTTAGGATGGAATGTCCTATAAATATCAATTAAGTCTATCTTGTTTAATGTATCATTTAAAAATTGTGTTTCCTTATTTATTTTCATTTTGGATGATCTGTCCATTGTTGAAAGTGGGGTGTTAAACTTCCCTACTATGAATGTATTACTGTCGATTTCCCCTTTTATGTCTGTTAGTATTTTCCTCATGTATTGGGGTGCTCCTATGTTGGGTGCATAAATATTTACAATTGTTATATCTTCTTTTTTGATTGATCCGTTGATCATTATGGAGTGTCCTTCTTTGTCTCTTGTAATAATCTTTATTTTAAATTCTGTTTTGTCTGATATGAAAAGTGCTACTACAGCTCTCTTTTTTTTTCCCCTTTGCATAGAATACCTTCTTTCATCCTCTTACTTTCAATCTGTTTATGTCCCTAGGGCTGAAGTTGGTCTCTTTTAGACTGAATATATATGGGTCCTGCCTTGTATTCATTTAGCGAGTCTGTGTCTTTTGGTTCGGGCAATTAATATATTTAAATTTAAGGTAATTATCAATATGTATGTTCCTATTACCATTTTCTTAATTGTTTTCGGTTTGTTTTTGTAAGACTTTTCCTTCTCTTGTTTTTCCTGCCTAGAGAAATTCCTTTAACATTTGGTGTAAAGCTGGTTTGGTGGTGCTGAATTCTCTTAACTTTTGCTTGTTTATAAGGTTTTAATGTCTCCATTGATTCTGAATGAGATCCTGACTGAGTAGAGTAATCTTGGTTGCAGGTTTTTCCCCTTCATCACTTTAAATATGTCCTGCCACTCTCTTCCGGGTTGTAGAGATTCTGCTGAATGATCACCTATTAACCTTATGGGTATTACCTGTATGTATTTTGTTGCTTTTCCCTTGCTACTTTTAATGTTTTTTCTTTGTATTTAATTTTTGGTAGTTTGATTAATATGTGTCTTGGTGTGTTTCTCCTTGGATTTATCCTGTATGGGACTCTGTGCACCTCCTGGACTTTTGGATTATTTCCTTTCCCATATTAGGGAAGTTTTCAACTATAATCTCTTCAAATATTTTCTCAGTACATTTCTTTTACTCTTCTTCTTCTGGGACCCCTATAATTCGAATGTTGGTGCGTTTAATGTCCCAGACATCTCTAAGACTGTCCTCAAGTCTTTTAATTCTTTTTTCTTTATTCTGCCCTGCAGTAGTTATTTCCACTCTTTTATTTTCCAGGTCACTTATCCGTTTTTCTGCCTCAGTTATTCTGCTACTGATTCCTTCTAGAGAATTTTTAATTTCATTTATTGTGTTGTTCATCATTGTTTGTTTACTCTTTAGTTCTTCTAGTTCTTTGTTAAACGTTTCATTTATCTTCTCCATTCTATTTCCAAGATTTTGGATCATCTTTACTATCATTACTCTGAATTATTTTTCAGGTAGACTGCCTATTTCCTCTTCATTTGTTTGGTCTAATGGTTTTTACTTTGCTCCTTCATCTGCTGCATAATTTTCTATCTTCTCATTTTGCTTAACTTTGTGTTTGGGGACTCCTTTTCACAGCCTGCATGTTGGTATTTCCCATTGTTTTCAGTGTCTGCCCCCAGTGGGTAAGGTTTTTTCAGTGGGTTGTGTATTCTTCCTGGTGGAGGGGATTGGTGCCTGTGCTCTGGTGGATGAGGCTGGATCTTGTCTTTCTGGTGGGCAGAATTGCATCTGGTGGTGTGTTTTGGGGGTTTTGGGATGTTATTATGATTTTAGGCAACCTCTCTTTTAATGGGTGGTGTTGTGTTCCTGTGTCGGTAGTTGTTTGGCATACGGTGTCCTGCCCTGCAGTTTGCTGGTCGTTTATTGGAGCTAGGTCTTAGCGTTGAGTTGGAGATCTCTGGGAGAGCTTTCGCTGTTTGATATTATGTCGAGCCAGGAGGTCTCTGGTCGACCAATGTCCTGAAATTGGCTCTGTCACCTCAGAGCCTCAGGCCTGACATCTGGCTGAAGCATCAAGACCCTGACTGCCAGATGGCACAGAAGAAAAGGGAGAAAAAGAATGAAAGAGAGAAAGAAGGAAAGAAAGAAAGATAAAATAAAAATAAAAATAAAATAAAATAATTAAAATGTAAACTAAAAATATTATTATAAAAACTATTTAAAAATACTTAAAAAAAAGAAAGAAAGAAAAGAGAAACCAAACCAAAAGACAAATCCACCAATGACAGCAAACACTACGAACTATGCTAAGAAAAAAATAAAAATAAAAACGGACAGACAGAACCCTAAGACAAACGGTAAAAGCAAAGTTATACAGGAAATAATCACAGAAAGAAGCATACAGGTACACATTCACAAATAGAGAAAAAGGAAAATATATATATATATAAAAGAAAGAGAGCAACCGAGTCAATAAACAAATCTACCAATGATAATAAGCTCTAAGTACTAATCTGAGATAAACATAAAACCAGAAATGAATTAGATTCAGAAAGCAAACCCCAAGTCTATAATTGCTCCCAAAGTCCACTGCGTCAATTTTGGGATGATTTGTTGTCTATTCAGGTTTTCCACAGATGCAGGGTACATCAAGTTGATTGTGTAGATTCAATCTGCTGCTCCTGAGGCTGCTGGGCGAAATTTCCCTTTCTCTTCTTTGTTCACACAGCTCTTGGGGTTCAGCTTTGGATTTGGCCCCACCTCTGCATGTAGGTTGACTGAGGGTGTCTGTTTCCCACCCAGACAGGATGGCATTGAAGTGGCAACTGATTAGGGGCTCTGGCTCACTCAGGCCAGTGGGATGGAGGGGCATGGAATGCGGGGCAAACCTGAGGCTGCAGAGGCCAGCCTGAGGCATGCCATGTCTTCTCCCAAGGAAGTTGCCCTTGGATCACGGGACCCTGGCAGTTGCAGGCTGCACAGGCTCTTGGGAGGGGTGGTTTGGACAGTGACCTGTGCTTGTGCACAGGCTTCTTGGTGGCTGCAGCAGCAGCCATAGTGTTTCATGCCTGTCTCTGGTGTCTGCGCTGACAGCCATGGCTTGCACCCATCTCTGGAGCTCATTAGGCAGTGCTCTGAATCATCTCTCCTCACCCACCCTGAAATAATGGTCTCTTACATCTTAGGCAGTTCCGGGCTTTTTCCTGGACTCCCTCCCAGGTAGCTGTGGCACACTAGCTCTCTTCAGGCTGTGTTCATGCAGCCAACCCTAGTAGTCTCCCTGGAATCTGACCTCCACAGCTGAAGCCTCAGCTCAGAGCCCCCACCCACCCAGGCGGGTGAGCAGACAAGCTCCTCAGGCTGGTGCGTGCTGGTTGGCACCTATCCTCTGTGCAGGAAACTCTCTGCTTTACACTCTACACCCCTGTTGCTGTGCTCTCCTCTCTGGCTCTGAAGCTTTCCCCTGCCCAACCCCCATGTCCACCTTCGAATGGGCTTCATAGTGTGTGGAAACTTTTCCTCCTTCACAGCTCCCTCCCAGAGGTCCTGGTCCCATCCCTATTATTTTGTCTCTGTTTTTTGTTTTTTCTTTTGACTTACCCAGGTTCATGAGGAGTTTCTTGCATTTTGGGAAGTCTGAGGTCTTCTGCCAGCATTCAGTAGGGCTTCTGTAGGAGTTGTTCCACATGTAGATGTATTTCTGCTGTATTTTGGAGAGGTACATGATCTCCATGTCCTACCCCTCCACCATCTTGAAGGTCCCTCTGATCATATGATTTTTATTCATCATTTTGTTGGTTTTGTGTATGACATTGATTGCTTTGTGGATGTTAAATCATCCTTGCATCACTGAAATAAATCCCATTGCAGAGTATGGAGTAGAGTTCCCTATGCTATATAATAGGTTCTTATTAGTTATCTATTTTATACATACTAATTTGTATATGTCAATCCCAATCTTTCAATTTATCCCTCCGCCAATTACCCCCTGTTAACCATAAATTTGTTTCTACATCTGTAACTCTATTTCTGTTTTGTAGATATGTTCATTTGTACCTTTCTTTTTAGATTCCACATATAAGTGATATCATATGATATTTGTCTTCCTCTGACTTACTTCACTCAGTATGACAATCTCTTGGTCCATCCATGTTGCTGCAAATGACATTATTTCATTATTTTTAACGGCTGAGTAATATTCCATTGTATATATGTACCAAATCATTTTTATACATTTCTCTGTTAAT
Source organism: Platanista minor (assembly GCA_004363435.1). Lineage (NCBI taxonomy): Eukaryota > Metazoa > Chordata > Mammalia > Artiodactyla > Platanistidae > Platanista > Platanista minor. The sequence continues at coordinate 30,778 of RJWK010010447.1, read as the reverse complement.
GGAAATTTAGGTTGTTTCCATGTCCTGGCTATTATAAATAGTGTTGCAATGAACATTAGGTGGATGTGTTTTTGAATTATGGTTTTCTCCAGCTATGTGCCCAAGAGTGGGATTGCTGAATTATATATTAGCCAATTTCTTCTTTTCCAATATTCCCTGCTTCTCTTCCTCTTTTTCCATCAAATACATGAATTTGTGCTAATCAAATATAAACTGAGAGAAGAGAGATTTCCCCCAGTTTTATTGACAAATAATTGACATACATTAATGCATAAGTTTAAAGTGTACAGCAAGAAAGTTTGATTTACATATAATGTGAAATGATGAGCACAATAGGTTTAGTTACCATCTATCATCGTATACAGGTACAATAAAAAAAAAGAAAAAAGAAAACTGTTCTCCTTTTGATGAGAACTCTTAGAATCTAGTATCTTAACTACTTTCTTATATTTCATAGAGAAATAATAACTATAGTCATCATGTTGTACTTTATATATCCCCAGTACTTATCTTATAACTGGAAGTTTATACCTCTTGACCACCTTCCTCCAATTCCCCCTATTCCTACCTCTCCACCTCTGGTAAGAACAAATCCGATCACTTTTTCTATGAGTTATGTGTGGTTATTTTTTGTTTTTGTTTTCTTTTGTTTGTTTTAGATTCTACTTACAAGTGAGATTTTACAGTGTTTGTCTTTGCTTTATTTTACTTAGCATAATATCATCAAGATTCTTCCATGGTTTACAAATGGAAGAATTTCCTTGTTTTTTTATGGTTGAAAATATATATATATATAATCTCACAACTTCTTTTTTTTCATTTGTCCATCAGTGGACACTTAGGTTATTTCCATGTCTTGGTTACTGTAAAAACTGCTGCTTTAACATGGGGAGGCAGATATCTTTTCAAATGAGTGGTTTTGTTTCCTTTGGATATAGTATTTCCAGAAGTAGAATTGCTGGATCATACAGTAGTTTTAGTTTCTATTTTTTGAAGACCCTTCATACTGTTTTTCATACTGGTTATCCCAATCTACAATCCCACCAATGATGCACAAGTGTTCCCTTTTCTCCACATCCATGCCAGCATTTGTTATCACTTGCCTTTTTGACAATGACCATTCTAACAAGTGTGTGATGATACGTTACTATGGTTCAAGTTTGCATTTCCCAAATGACTAGTGATATTGAACATCTTTTCATGTACCTGTTGGCGATTTTTATATCTTCTTGGAATTTTTTTTGGAATGTTTATTCAGGCCCTTTACCCACTTAATTTTTGCTATTGAATTGTATGAGTTCTTTATATTTTTTGAATAACAACTCCTTATCAGACATATGGTATGCAAATATTTTCCCATTCCATAGGTTATCTTTTCATTTTGTTGATTTTTTTTTGCTGTGCAATAGTTTTTAGTTTGATGTACTTCCAATAGTTTTTTATTTTGCTGCTTGTACTTTAGGTGTGATTTTCAGAAATGCATTACCAAGACCCAAGTCAAGGAATTTTTTCTTATGTTTTCTTTTAGGAATTTTATGGTCTCAGGTCTTACATTTAAGTCTTCAATCCATTTAGAGTTATTTTTTGTGAGTTGTATAATTAGGGGTCAAGTTTCATACTTTTACCTGTGAATATCTTACTTTCTCAGCACCATTTTTTTAAAATACTGTTATTTCTTCATTGAACATTTTGGTTCCCTTGTCAATTATTAGCTGATTGTGAAGTGATAGTTTTAAAAAACAGCAAAATGAAAGAATGTGCAATCCCCTCACTCACTCAAACTTGATCAGCAGAAAGTTATTTGCATGAATTTTATTTTCCTATTTTCTCTTAAGATAGCCTTCAATGAGCTACCATTTAAAGTTATGCTTTTGGCCTTTATCAAAGTTCTGTAAAGAAAACCCACTAGAAGATTGCTTATTCATTTGCTTTCCATCTGTTGTCAAAGACATTGCTCATTATATCAATTGAAGTCTTCCATAAAATTTCCTGTGTGATAAATTAATTTGTAGTCTTAACATTGAAAATAAGTGTGTTTTGATGAAGAATTAATATACTCTTTTTATCAAATTATGAGTGAAAGATGCCAAGAATTAGCAATCAGAAAGAAGGAAAATTAAGAAGCTACCAGGAAGCTAAAGAGAAGGGAATTATCAGAAGGTGTAAAATATCAGAAAAGTGGATGATTTTAGGGAAAGAGCTAAAACTGTTCATTGGTAGATTTGTGATACTTGATGTAGTCCACTATCACAAATCTACCAATTTGTGATAGTGGATAAAGTGATAGTGGATTTGTGAGAGTGGATAGTGTGATAACCCATTTGGATGAGCCGGCACTGTATCTGTCATAGTCCCATGTTTTGGTCTTAGCTTCCCTCCTGGTCCCTGAAGCTTATATACAGAGACTCCTTCTTTTTGTTTAACTTGGGGCAGCCATACAGAGTTTCTAATCATTATGTTAGTACTCAGCCATTGAAATAGGTATCATCTCAATAGCACACTTTTAGGGGAACAAAGTTGCAACATATCTTTATTAAATGAAGAAAAACAACTTGTTGGCAATATATCCTTTGTAACATAGCTTTTAAATTGCTGCCTTTCTTCTTTAGCTCATTCATCACTCTAATAACTGATGAATGGACAGGAGATTCACCCAAAGTGTCACTTCTCCAAATTTTTCAAATCACACTGCCCAAACATTTGTCTATTTTATTAAATTCCAGAGCTTAATAATCATAAAAAGACATGTCTTGTTAAATATCATGTATGATAAATATGACAAATAGCTGCCATATAGGTATTTTTTCACCCCAACCTCTATCACACCACCAACCTCTTGATACAATGCTTAGCACAGTGCCTTCTTTAGAGTGAGTAATGAATAAAAGATTTATAAATAGAATTGCATGGACATAAGACCATTACTCCTTATCATTCAATTTAATATATTTTAAGATATTTATTAACAACTCAAAAGAATTTTGAGGTGATATAGAGGGAAAAATATTGCACTTGAAACTAACTTTTCTTTCCATAGGCTTGCATTCAATACTGAGTACAATAACTTCCCCCATGTCTTTTCTGAAACCACATTCCAGAAAGTTCCAGAAATGAGAGGCTTTAAATATAATGAAAGGTGGAATTAATGTAACTAAAACAGAAGGGTATGTTGATATTCTGTGAAAGGAACATTTAAACACCCACATGCCTTCTTACTGCTTGGTTAGCCAAGCCATTATCCATCTCTGATCCCTTAAGAATTTAGATTTGTTCCTTGAAGAAATTAAGTGAAAAATTCCCCAACATTTGGAAATGGGACACAGTAAAAGGCTGGTGGTAATAGTTAGTGGCTAAAAACAAAGAGAATAATTGAAACTTTATGTAATGAACACTAAGATATTGGTTTCTTGTTCTATCTATATCCCAGCATTGTGATAGTCAGCTTGAAATATCTAAGGCAGGAGATAAATTTTTGAGAAAATACACTGCTCTAGAGAAAATATATACAAATATTGATATCTCGGTGTTTCTGCAGTGAAAAAAACCTTGCTTGCTAACTGATTACCTTAGAGTAGAACATACCAGTCATCAAGCTCTACCCATGTACCTAGAGCTTCCAATCAACTATTTAGAGTACTATTTCTCAGTATGAATGGATATCTAAAAATCTTCAGACATATGAAGAAAATCTAAAATATGAAAGAAGAAAAATAAATAAAATGTTGTTTGGTTTACTTAGAAAGAGTCAAAAATATGTTATATCCTTAAAACATGAGTATAAGGCTATGAAAGAAAAAAAAATAAAGGACAGACCAAAAGAAAAATATATATATAAAGAGAGAGTTTAAGCATGAACATGCTCCCCCTCCTTAATTTAATAAAAGGACTGAAAAATAATTTTTTTATGAAAATCTCTCAAGGACTTAGATCTGAAAACACAAAGGCTGGGATTTTTAAAATATACATAAAAGACTAATCTAAGATATCCACCTAAATGGAGTTTCAGTGGAAAACAGAAAATGAAATTAAGGCAAGTAGTAAAAAAATTGTAGAAACAAAATTTCAAGAGCTGAAGAGGTACACATAGTTGCATAGTGACAGGGCTAATCAAATGTTCAACAAACAGAATTAATTAAAAAGATTCCCATTCAAAACAACAAGGATAAGAGAACTCTTAAGAAAAAAACAAATTTAGAGGAAGGAAAAGAGGTCATAGATAAAAAATAACTATCAGAAGGACATCAGACCTCTCATAAACAACTCTTATGTAGAAAATAGTAGAATATTGCCTTAAAATTCTGAGGGAAATTTGTGAACCCAGATATTCAGACACAGCAAAACAATAAATTAAGTGGTGTGTCTACAGATTTTCATATATGCAATCATAAAAACACTTCCTAAGATTTTAATTGGAAGCTCTACTTCAGTAATATGAGCAAGCGAACAGATGAAAAGTAAACTATGAGATTGAAAAAAAGAGGACACAACTCAAAAGAATAGTGATAGAAAGTGTCAGGATGAGATCTGGGCAGAGTTCTAGGGAGCTACTGATTCCAGTTGGAACAGTAGGATAGAGGGGGCACATGAAAGAAGACTGTCAGAAAAATGAAGTCCTCAAGAAACAGACAGTGTAATGAAAAGGATAAAAATATCCGGAAATACAATGGAGGCTGATTTTATTTTTCTAACAGATATTTTTAAAGTGCTGGTAGAAGCTCTTGAATTCATAAAGACAAAAAAAAAGAGTCCAAATACTTCCAAATAATTATAAAGAAAGTAAAATATTCCATGATTTTAATCAATTAGGGAAATATAGTTGACCCTTGAACAACATGGTTTTGGACTGCACAAGTCCACTTATATAAGGACTTTATAAAAATGGTACATACTATGGTACTACATGATGAACAGTTGGTTGAACCTGTGGATATGGAATTGTGGATAGGAGGGAACAACAGTTACCAAGGAACTGGTTTATAGAAAACAGTTAAGCAGATTTTCTATTGCAGAGAGGGTTGGGGTCCCTAACCTCCACATTCCTCAAGGGTCAATGGTCTATGAAAAAATTAATAATTTGTCTTCAAAGCTCTAAACATTTACCTTTGAATGGTTGAAGGAAGAGAGCACAGTTGATTGTTTTAAATACTCCAGAGCAAATAATTAAATATGAGGAGTAAAGTATACAGAATGTACTGAAAAAAATATTTTGTCAGATTGTAAATGACTTTACATTTTTTACAAAATATTTGAAATGGCTTTAGCAAATTTGTAGTGAGGGAAAGAAGTTGATTAATGTAGACAACTCTGCCAATAACTAACTCTGATGGGGAGAGAAAACATAGAACAGAAGATAGAGCTCTAGTTGAAGTTGATTTTGCCTTTTCTTATTTTCTTTTAACTTTTAAAAAATTGACATATAGTTGATGTACAGTATTATAATAGACATAGACAACATTGTGATTCACAATTTTTGACAGTTATACTCTATTTATAGTTATTATAAAATACTGGCTATGTTCCTTGTGCTGGACAATATATCCCTGTAGTAATCTATTTTGTACCTCTTAAACCTATACCCATATTTTCCCCTCCCCCTTCCCTTTCCCCACTGGTAACCACTAAAATTTTCTCTATATCTGTGAGTCTGTTTTTTTTTTTAATGATATTCCCTAGTTTGCTGTATTTTTTAATTCCAAATATGTTATATCATACAGTATTTCTTTCTCCTTCTGAATTTTTTTATTTAGCATAATATCTTCCAAGTCCATCCATGTTTTTTGCAAATGGCAATATTTCTTATTTTTTATGGCTGAGAAGTATTCCACAAATAAGAATATATATGAGTATATATTATATATATTCTTTTTCAGATTCTTTTCTCTTACAGGTTATTACAATATATTGAGTATAGTTCCCTATGCTATACAGTAGGTCTTTGTCAGTTATCTATTTTATATACAGTGTGTATATGTTAATCCCAACCTCCTAATTTATCCCTCCACCACCCCTTTCACGTTTGGTAACCATGAGTTTGTTTTCTAGGTTCTGTGAGTATATTTCTGTTTTATAATTAAATTCATTTGTATTTTCTTTTTGATTCCATATATAAGTGATATCTTATGATATCTTTCTTTTTTGTCTGGCTTACTTCACTTAGTACAATAATCTCTAGGTACATCCATCTTGTTGCAAATGGCATTATTTCATTCTTTTTTTATGGCTGAGCAATATCCCTTTATCTATCTATCTATCTATCTATCTATCTATCTATCTATCTATCTATTTATGTATATACAGTCTTTTGTATGGAAACATAAATACCCCACATAACCACAGCAATCTTGAGAAAGAGAAACAGAGCTGGAGGAATCAGGCTTCCTTGACTTCAGACTATACTACAAAGTGACAGTAATCAAAAAAGTATCATACTGGCAACAAAAACAGACATATAGATCCATGGAACAGGATAGAAAACCCAGAAATAAACACACGCACCTGTGGTCAATTAATCTATGACATAGGAGGCAAGAATATACAATTGAGAAAAGACAAACTCTTCAATAAGTGGTGCTGGACTGGACAGCAACATGTTAGAGAGATTAACTTACCCATACACAGCTATGTATTGAAGTGTACAGAAATTTAAAACCCATGCTCTTAAGTAGAGTTTTTCAATGTATAGTGAACATGACTCTGATTTGGAATGGTACATTTGAATATTTTTGATACTTGCAGCAGGTATTTATTAATTTTATTATATTTAAAAAATATAACATGTACTTTTCTGATATTAGGTGGAGGGTTATGTAAATGTCAATTAGATCAAGTAGGTTTATAGTGCTGTCCAAGTCTTCTATATCCTTACTCATTATCTGTCTGTTTAAACGTTCTATCAATTATAGAGAGGAAAACTAAGGACTCAAACTATAATTGTGACTTCTTTTGCTACTTGTATTTTGAAGCTATAATTTAGATGCATACACTTTCAGAATGTTTTTATTTTTAATAATTTGATCCCTTTATTGTTATGAAAAGCCCCTCTATATTTCATGTTCTGATCTCTATTTCATCTAATATCAATATAGTTATTTCAGTTTTATTGATTAGTTTTGATAGTTTATATTTTTATATCCTTTGATTTTTAATAAACCTGAATATGTTATGTAAAGTAGGCTCTTTGTAGTCAGCATATAATTAGGGCCTACACTTTTTCTTTCAGCTTTATTAAGATATAGTTGAAATAAAGTTCTGTAGAAGTTTAAGGTTTACAGCATAACAACATAACATATATTAAAAATGACTGCCATAATAAGCCCAAAATGAAAGACATCCTGCCATTTGTGACAACATGGATGGACCTTGAGGACATTGTGCTAAGTAAAATAAGTAAGACAGAGAAAGACACATAATGTATAATTTCTCTTATATGTGGAATCTTAAAATAAAAAAGAATACTCATAGAAAGAGATCAAATTTGTGGTTACCAGAGGTGGGAGGTGTGGGTGGGGGAATTGGAAGAAAGTGGTCAAAGGTGTAAACTTCCAGGTATAAGAAAAATATGTACTAGGTTCCTACATTTTTATCTAATCTGACAATTTCTGCTTTCTATTTGGAGTGTTTTTACCATTTAAGCTTAATATAATAATCAATTTGGTTCGTCTCAAATCTATCTTGCTTTTTTTTTTTTTATTTTCCTAGCTGTAGCTGTTCACTGTCTCTTTTCTCTCTTTTCCCATCTTATCTTGAATTAAATAATTTTAATGATGCCATTATATTACTACTATGGGCTTACTTTAAAATTTTATATATTATTAGTATGAATATTCTTATATCCAAACAATGAACAATTGGAAATTGAAATTAAAACAATATTTCATTTTACAATACTATCAAATTAAGATATATATTCAAAAAATATCAGTAAAAAATTACAGTAGATATTTTATAGAAATGGACAAGCTGATGCTAAAATGTACATTGAAATGTCAAAGCCCTCTAATAGTCAATACATTTTTGAAAATAATAAGACAATTGTGGATCTTAGATAACCTTATATCAGAATTTAATATAAAGCTACAGTAATCAAGACAGTGCGGTAATGGTGAAGGCAGATCCATAGATTTATGGACTAGAATAGACACACTAAAAATAGATCCATATACATATAGTCAACTGATTGTTGATAAAGTTGGAAAAGCAATTCACTGGAAGAAAGACAGTCTTGTCAAGAAATGGTTCTGGAACAATTGTATATACATCCATATAGTAGTAAAACAGATGTAGTCCTCACAACTTAAACAAAAATTAACTCAGAATGGACCATACATGTAAATGTAAAACACAAAACTCTAAAGTCTAGAAGACAGTAGAACATCTGTGTAAATTTAGGCTTGGTGATGAGTTTTTTTTTTTAAATACAATATCCAAAGAATGATAAATGACATACAAATTTGATAAGTTGGGCTTTACTAAAACTAAAAAGTTCTGCTCTGCAAAAGACACTATTAAGAGAATGACAACATGAGCCACAGAATGAATTTAAGTAATTGTAAAATACATATCACATAAAGTAGTTGTACCCAATACACATGTTTTTTTTAACATCTTTATTGGAGTATAATTGCTTTACAACGGTGTGCTAGTTTCTGCTTTATAACAAAGTGAATCAGTTATAAATATACATATGTTCCCATATCTCTTCCCTCTTGCATGACCCTCCCTATCCCACCCCTCTAGGTAGTCACAAAGAACTGAGCTGATCTCCTTGTGCCATGCGGCTGCTACCCACTAGCTATCTATTTTACTTTTGGCAGTGTACATACGTACATTACACTCTCTCACTTTGTCACAGCTTACCCTTCCCCCTCTCCGTATCCTCAAGTCCATTCTCTAGTAAGTCTGTGTCTTTATTCCCATCTTACCCATAGGTTCTTCATTACTTTTTTTTTCCCTTAGATTCCATATATATGTGTTAGCATATGGTTTTTGTTTTTCTCTTTCTGACTTACTTCACTCTGTATGACAGAATCTAGGTCCATCCACTTCACTACAAATAACATAATTTTGTTTCTTTTTATGGCTGAGTAATATTCCATTGTATATATGCGCCACGTCTTCTTGATACATTCATCCTATGATGGACACTTAGGTTGCTTCCATTTCCTGGCTATTGTAAATAGAGCTGAAATGAACATTTTGGTCATTACTCTTTTTGAATTATGGTTTTCTCAGGTTATATGCCTAGTAGTGGGATTGCTGGGTCATATGGTAGTTCTATTTGTAGTTTTTTAAGGAACCTCCATACTGTTCTCCATAGTGGCTGTATCAATATACATTCCCACCAGGAGTGCAAGAGGGTTCCCTTTTCTCCACACCCTCTCCAGCATTTATTGTTTCTAGATTTTTTGATGATGGCCACTCTGACTGGTATGAGATGATATCTCATGGTAGCTTTGATTTGCATTTCTCTAATGATTAATGATGTTGACCATTCTTTCATGTGTTTGTTGGCAGTCTGTATATCTTCTTTGGAGAAATGTCTATTTAGGTATTCTGCCCATTTTTGGATTGAGTTGTTTATTTTTTTGTTATTGAACTGCATGAGCTGCTTGTAAATTTTGGAGATTAATCCTTTGTCAGTTGATTCATTTGAAAATATTTTCTTGCATTCTGAGGGTTGCCTTTGGGTCTTGTTTACGGTTTCCTTGGCTGTGCAAAAGCTTTGAAGTTTCATTTGGTCCCATTTGTTTATTTTTGTTTTTATTTCCATTTCTCTAGGAGGTGGGTCAAAAAGGATCTTGCTGTCATTTATGTCATACAGTGTTCTGCCTATGTTTTCCTCTAAGAGTTTTATAATTTTTGACCTTACATTTAGATCCTTAACCAATTTTGAGCTTATTTTTGTGTATGGTGCTATGGAGTGTTCTAATCTCATACTTTTACATCTACCTGTCCAGTTTTCCCAGCACCACTTATTGAAGAGGCTGTCTTTTCTCTACTGTATATTCTTGTCTCCTTTATCAAATATAAGGTGACCATATGTGTGTGGGTTTATCTCTGGGATTTCTATCCTGTTCCATTGATCTATATTTCTGTTTTTGTGCCAGTACCATACTGTCTTGATTACTGTAGCTTTGTAGTATAGTCTGAAGTCAGGGAGCCTGATTCCTCCAGCTCCGTTTTTCATTCTCAAGATTGCTTTGACTATTCGGGGTCTTTTGTGTTTCCAAACAAATTGTGAGTTTTTTTTGTTCTAGTTCTGTGAAAAATGCCAGTGGTAGTTTGATATTGATTACATTAAATCTGTAGATTGCTTTGGGTAGTAAAGTCATTTTCACAATGTTGATTCTTCCAATCCAAGAACATGGTATATCTCTCCATCTATTTGTACCATCTTTAATTTCTATTCTTAAAACCCAAAAGAAAAAAAAAAGAAATTTAAAAAGGGGTAAATATCTAAAAAGTCATCTCCCTAAAGAAGAATTTCATATGGCAATTACACATAGGAAAGGATGCTAATCAATTGTCATTAAAAATGCAAATTAAAATAGCAATGAAATACCAACTCACTGTTTGGAATGGATAAAATCCAAAATCTGACAATAGCAGGGGACACCTTCAAGATGGCAGAGGAGTAAAACTTGGAGATCACCTTCCTCCCCACAAATACATCAAAAACACATCTACATCTGGAACAACTCTTAAAGAACCCATACTGAACCCTGGCAAAAGATCTCAGACTTCCCAAAAGGCAAGAAACTCCACATATACGTGGGTAAGGCAAAAGAAAAAAAGAAAAAAAACAGAGACAAAATCATAGGGTTAGGATCTACACCTCTGGGAGGGAGCTGTGAAGGAGGAAAACTTTCCACACACTAAGAAATTTCACTGGTGGAGCTGGAGGGTGGGTGTTGAGGAAGCTTCAGATCCACGGAGGAGAGCACAGCAACAGGGGTGCAGAGGGCAAAGCAGAGAGATTCTTGCACAGAGGATTGGTGCCAACCAACACTCACCAGCCTGAGAGGCTTGTCTGCTCACCTGCTGGGGCAGGTGGGGGCTGGGAACTGAGGCTTGGGCTTCAGAGGCCAGATCCCAGGGACAGCACTGTGGTTGGCTGCATGAACACAGATAGGAGGGGACTAGTGCCCAACAGCTAGCTGGCAAGGAGTCCAGGAAAAACTCTGGATCTGCCTAAGAGGCAAGGGACCATTGTTTTGAGATGCACGAGGAGAGGGGATTCCTTCCCTGTCTGTCCACAGAAGGCAGAGCACCACCTAAATGTACTCCACAGATGGGCACAAGTCATGGCTATCAGCTCCAGAGCCCCCTAATCAGCTTCCACTTTAACTTAGTCCTGTCTGGGTGGGAAAATATGCCTGAGGGCAACCTACAGGGAGAGGTGGGTCCAGAACCAAAGCTGAAGCCCAGGAACTGTGTGAACAAAGAAGAGAAAGGGAAATTTCTCCATGCAACCTCAGGAGCAGTGGATTAAATCCCCACAATCAACATGAGGTACCCTGCATCTGTGGAATACCTGAATAGACAAAGAATCAACCCAAAATTGAGGCAGTGGACTTTGGGAGCAACTGTAGACTTGGGGTTTGCTGTTTGTAACTGACTTGTTTCTGATTTTTATATTTACCTCAGTATAGTTTTTAGTACTTCTTATCATTGGTGGATCTGTTTATTGGTTTGGTTGCTCTCTTTTTTATTACTTTTTTTTTTTAAATTTGAATATTTTTATTATTTATTTTAATGATTTTATTTTATTTTTTTAAATTATTATTTTTTTCTTTATTTTTCACTCTTACCTCCTGAACCATGTGCCTGACAGACTCTAGGTGCTCTGGACTGGTGCCTGGCCTCAGCCTCTGAGGTGGGACAGCCAAGTTCAGTACATTGGGCCACCAGAAACCTCCCGGCCCCATGTAATATTAAACGGTGAAAGCTCTCTCAGAGATCTCTGTCTGAACCCTAAGACTCAGCTCTAGACAACAGCAACAAGCTCCATTGCTGGATGCTCCATGACAAACAACTAGTAAGACAGGAACACAACACCACCCATTAGCAGAGAGGCTGCCTAAAATCACACTAAGTCCACAGACACCCCAAAACACACCACCAGACGTGGACCTGCCCACCAGAAAGACAAGATCCAGCCCCACCCACCAGGACACAGGCACCAGTCCTCTCCACCAGAAAGCCTACACAACCCACTGAACCAACCTTACCCACTGGGGGCAGACACCAAAAACAATGGGAACTACAAACCTGCAGGCTGCAAAAAGGAGACCCCAAACACAGTAAGTTAACCAAAATGAGAAGACAGAAAAATACACAGCAAATGAAGGAACAAGGTAAAAACCCACCAGAACAAACAAAGAGGAAATAGGCAGACTACCTGAAAAGGAATTCATAGTAATGATAGTAAAGATGATCCAAAATCTTGGAAATAGAATGGAGAAACTTAAGAAACATTTAACAAGGACCTAGAAGAACTAAAGAGCAAACAAACAATGATGAACAACACAATAAATGAAATTAAAATTCTCTAGAAAGAATCAATAGCAGAATAACTGAGGCAGAAGAACGGATAAGTGACCTGGAAGATAAAATAGTGGAAATAACTACTGCAGAGCAGAATAAAGAAAAAAGAATGAAAAGAATTGAGGACAGTCTCAGAGACCTCTGGGACAACATTAAATGAACCAACATTTGCATTATATGAGTCCCAGAAACAGAAGAAAAAGAGAAAGGCCCTGAGAAAATATTTTACACTTGTGAATTCTTGTAGACTATGATAAGGAAACCTCATGAAGGTAATCACTAAGGTCTGAAAATTGGTTTTCTTATTTTCATGACAGTTTGCTTCTCTTTTGCCTTTCAATGTGTATAATTTTAACTCTGTAGAATTGCATTAAAACATTAAAAAGTAAGACATTTTACTTCTCTTACTAAGTTGTAAACAGCTTGATGGCAGATATTTTTTCGTATATAATTTACAATACTTCACACTAGTGCACATATTGTAGTATTTAGTAAACATCTGTTGGTAAATTAAATAACGTTTCAAAAGATCACATCTTCCAACATGTGGAGGAGATATTTTAATTTAAAAGAAATATTTCAAAATAGGAGAATACTAAATATTCATATTGTTTAAAATGCACAAAATTCCTAGGTAAGGTATTAATTACCATTACTTTCAAAATATTTATCACCATTCCTTATAAATTCACATGAAAATACACTATGGGCAATTGTGTTGGGGACTGGGAAGGGAGATACAGAGAAAGACATAGAAAGTAGCAAAGGGAGATAATTAAAGAAAGGGAGGTAATTAAAGAAAGGGAGAGGGACAAAAGGAAACAGAAACAGACTTAGAGAAACATTGAGAAAGAAAATGATATGGAAACAAAGAGAATGGAAAGTGTAGATGCAGCCACAGAAAATGAGACAAGGAGAAAAAGATAGAGCATGAGAACATGTAAAAAAGAAAAGATAAAGAATGACAGACATATTCAAGAGAGAGGAATTATGAAGGAGAAAAATAAAGTCTGAGAAAACATAGATAAAGAGATGGTTTTGTTTCAGAGCAAGATAGAGTAAGCATATTCCAATTCTTTCCCACTGAACGGAAATAGAAATCATTTTAATGATAAAGGAAGCAGCTATATGGGACCATAAAAAGTAAATTATAACAGGTAGATTGGGGAAGGAATTTAGAATTTGATATACCACCAAATGGTTGGGTAGTGGTGGTGGTAATGAGTTTTCTGATCCCCAGTCCTCACCCTAGTCTTGCCTTGGTGGATTCAAAGACAGACCAAATTCCAGAAGCATATGCTCAGTTCAGACAGAAAGAGTTTTAGAAGACTACTTTTCCTTTCCTAATGAGCAATAAAAAGAACACCTAAATCAGAGAAACAGGGGAAATGCCTTTATTTTCTTTTTGTTTGTTCAATTTCACTCTAACACTCAGGTAATTCTATGATATCCCATTGTCAGTTAAGGCTGAGCTGGTGCTTAGCACTCTGAGAGAACAGATTCTTTTTCTATGACTAGAGGAATTATGGTCCCCCAAATTTGGTGTGAATTCCCATTGCATTTTGTTTCTCTTTTCTTGTTGCTTTGTCCAGGATAAGGCCATAGTAGTGGAAGTACACAGCAGAGAAGTGAAGCTAAAGTCTTGGCTTTCTAGCCAGAGTAAAAGAAAGCAAGCCCCCAGGGAACCAAAAAGTGTTGGGTAATTCACGGAGATGAAAGAACTCAAGAGCAATGCCATAGTGAGGTGTATGAACACCTGGGTTCACCTCAAAGGCCACTTACATGGATCTATCCTATATAGCTCACCAAAAGCTTTGAAAACTGACCTTCAGTGTTAACTACCACTAAGTTTACAGAACAACTACTGGGTGGCGCACATGCAACGTAAATCCAAGTAACATTACAAAGGCTTTGAAAAATGAAGTGATGATATCTGTGATCACATTTCACAGAAGGCATGTATGAACTTTTGGCCATAATAGAAACAAGTTTATTATCTATTAAAACAAACAAAACAAAAATCAGCATTCTCCTTAGGATTTAGACAGGGTCTGGACAGGAACATCCAGTCGACAGATCTGAAGAACAGTGCAGAGACTGTGAAAACTGTAAAGACATTTGAACAACAGGCCAAAGAAAATGTGTAGAAAATAGTGGCCTAAACCTACCAAGTAAATTGCCTGCTAAAAGAAACCAGAAGTTAACATTCTGCTCAAGATTTTAACAAGACAAAGAGTCTCATAAGAAAATATAGAAAGTTACAAGAAATAATCCAAAATTACTTGGCATATGAAGAATCAGGAAATAAAATTTACAAGGAAACTGCTAATCAACAGATGAAAATCCAAAAATGACACTGATATTGGAATTATCAAAGACTTTAAAGCAGTTTTTATAATCATGTTCCAAGAAGTAAGAACTTACACTCTTTTCACAAATGGAAAGATAAAGAATCTTAGCAAAGAAATAGAACGTATAAAGAACCAAACAAAAATTGGGAACTAAAAATACAATAATCAAAATTAAACTCACTAAGTGGCTTCAATAACAGGATGGAGATGACAGTGGAAAGACTTAGTGGTCTTGAAGGTAGATCAATTAAAAACTATTAAATCTAAATTAAAGAAAATGAAAAAGTTTGACAAAAATTAACTGGGCCTTGGAGACCTGTGGGACTATAACAAAAACTACAGCATTCAAACATTATCAATACTTGCATTAAATGTATATGGTCTAAATATATCAATTAAAAGACAGATTATTAGGGCTTCCCTGGTGGCACAGTGGTTGAGAGTCTGCCTGCCGATGCAGGGGACATGGGTTTGTGCCCTGGTCCAGGAAGATCCCCCATGCTGCGGAGCAGCTGGACCCAGAAACCATGGGCACTGAGCCTGTGCGTCTGGAGCCTGTGCTCCGCAAGGGGAGAGGCCACAACAGTGAGAGACCTGTGTACCACACACACAAAAAGAAGACAGATTGTTAGAATGGAGTTTTTAAAATGACCAAATGATTTATTGTCTATAAAATAGTTTACTGTCTATATTTAT
The DNA here is from genome assembly GCA_004363435.1 of Platanista minor. Classification (NCBI taxonomy): domain Eukaryota; kingdom Metazoa; phylum Chordata; class Mammalia; order Artiodactyla; family Platanistidae; genus Platanista; species Platanista minor. The sequence continues at coordinate 15,185 of RJWK010010447.1, read as the reverse complement.
TGTCTATATAACTCATTTTACATATCATGATAATAGGTACTTTAAAGGCAACAGGATAAAAATTATTTATCATCCAACTCCAAAGAAAACTGGAGCAGCTTTATCAATATAAGGCACAGTGTATTTCAGAGCAAGGAAAAGTACCAGGTATCAGGAGGAACATTAAATAGTGGTAAAAGTTTCAATTCACCAAGAAGGCAGAACATAATAATCCTAAATGCCCATACATTTAGCAATAAAATTGTAAATTACATAAAGCAAAAAATGACACAACTATGAGGAGAAATTGAGAATCTCTGGTATTTTTCACTGGAGCATAGTTTTCAGCAATCTTCATGTATTGGATTTTCAAATAGTGTTGAAAGGTTTTCTAAATGTAAATTAATCTTAAAAGCTTTCTCAACTTGTTATTAAAAGAAAAATTTAATTACTATCAGTATATACAGGTAATAAGAATTTATTTTACTAATGAACTTATGTGTTCTAAAACCTCTTATGTATTTATTCCAGTTGATTTCCTAATCTTCATGGAAGAAGTGAGAGTGAAGTATTGATATGTTTCCCTCTTCAGAGTCTATAACAATATTTGACTTATCTCTTATGAAAATCCCAACTCTGACATTTTGATAAGAATTTTTTTTGTTTTGTTTTCTTTTGCAGTATGCGGGCCTCTCACTGTTGTGGCCTCTCCCGTTGCGGAGCACAGGCTCCGGACGCGCAGGCTCTGCGGCCATGGCTCATGGGCCCAGCCACTCCACGACACGTGGGATCTTCCCAGACCGGGGCATAAACCCGTGTTCCCTGCATCAGCAGGTGGACTCTCAACCACTGCACCACCAGGGAAGCCCTTGTTAAGCATTTTTGTAAAAATTGAAAATTTTTCATCTAGGAGGGTCTTGAAATGTGAACAAATCAAATATTACTTGACCATAACTTCTAGACCTTTGAATCAAAATTATGGAATTTCTGCATTGATTTGACTCCTAAGGGAGACAAAATCAGTTGGACACATTTCTTCTTTTTTATCAGGGAACTACTGATGTTGTTATGTTTCCATTGTACTCCCTGTCAATCAGTATGTCATTTATGGGTATGCAGGAAGAAAAAAATAAGTAAAGAAGTATTCTATGAAAAGGAAAACCTGGGACATTCGCTTATTTATTTAGCACATAAAAATTACATGAAGGCCTACTCTGTCAGACACAAAGAATAAAGTGAACAAAGACACAATATTTGCTGTAGAACATCTTACCATCTAGCAGGGTTTAGAAAATTAGTGCAAAAAAAGGAAAGTAGTAGAATTCTAACACTTATAAACGTGATATAGTATGAGTACTGTTCCCATCAAAAGCAAAGCCTGAGGAAGTTATAAATTTAGTCCTGAGATGCTGCTATTGTTCAAAACATTTTGAATACTCTTCCAAACTTCGGAACTTCCTTCAGAACCATTGTCACATTCTTGGAATATTTTTGTGGGATAAACGTACAGCTTTGGAATGTGGATATGATTTTCAGAAATAGTTAAATGCTTTTTGGAAGAAAGATGGTTAAATAATGGAAATTGGAATTGGAGAGATGCCTGGAGAACAATATTGACAAATGGATTGATTTTTTAAAAGAGGAAAAATGGATTCTGGCAATAGATGTCAGGAAATCTTGAAATGCATGTCTCTCTGGTAAAACTGTAGGATGAATTATTAAACTAATTGTTTGTAAACACTTAGAAATTGAGGCAGTAATCACTAGAAGGGAACTTAACAGTGAATTTGTCAAGCTAAAATCCTAACTCTTTCTAATAACATTATCAGACTGGCCAAATTAGGGTAATGGTAGATGTAGAAATGAAAGCTAATTAACATTTAATAAACTCCTATCTGGTACTGGGCCAGGTGCTTTATATGCTTTATATCATTTGATTCTCACCAACATCCTACAAATTAGATAATATCACCCTCATTTTACTAATAAATAAATTGCAGTTGAATGAATTTCAGTAATGTGGTACAGAATTGATAAGCCTCAAATTGACCTCAAGGTTACCCAATTTCAAAATACAAGTTGTTTTTATTTCAGAATTATGTAAAATTTCAAACATACAAGTATAGTGACTAATATAACCAACACCCACAGACACTGTCAACATTAACAAATATAAATATTTTCTTTTGATTTTTAAATAAGTAAACCTTACAAATACAGTTTAAGTTCTCTTATGCTTTTCATCATCTCATTGCTTTTGATTCTCCTTCAACTACATCCATTATCTCGAAGTTAATGTGAACTGTATCTACCCACGCTATTTCAATTTTTAAAATGTATCAATATATGACAATATTTACTATTATTTTTGTGCTTTAAAACTTAATTCCAAGACATGGAAGTAACCTAAATGTCCATCAACAGATGAATGGATATGGAAGACATGGTACATATATATAATGGAATGTTACTTAGCCATAAAAAAGAATGAAATAATGCCATTTGAGGCAACATGGATGGACCAAGAGATTATCATACTAAGTGAAGTCAGAGAAAGACAAATATCATAGGATATCACTTGTCTGTGCAATCTAAAAAATTCATACAAATGAACTTAGTTACAGACTGAAACAGACTTACAGACTTAGAAAACAAACTTATGATTACCAAAGGGAAAATGTGGGGGTGGGAATAAATTATATATATTCTGTATATTATATAACATATACACAGTGCTATATATAAAATAGATAATCAACAAGGACATACTGCATAGCACAGGGAACTCTACTCAATACTCTGTGATAACCTATATGGGAAAATGTTCTGAAAAAGAAAAGCTATATGCATACAGATAACCAAATCACTTTGCCGTACACCTAAAACTAACAAAATATTGTAAATCAACTATACTCCAATAGAAAATATTTTTTTAAATAAAAATAAAAATAAAATTAAGTACTATTTACAGTATACGTTACTGTAGAACTTCATTTTCTCATTCAATTCTATTATTGAGATCCACTAATATTGATACATGTGGTTCTAGTTCAATTATTTTCACTGCTCTAGCATAATTCATCATATGCCTTTTAATGCATACTTTTAGTTTCCCCACACAAAAATTTCCACTCTGGGAAATAGTACTGCAATAGATATTTTTGTAAATGTTTTCATTGTACCCATGTGCTGGAATTAATCTATGTACCTTGGAGTGGAATTGTTAAATTGTTGACAATGCACACTTCATATTTACTAGGTATTTTCCTAATTGTCCAACATAATTGTTGACCAATTTATAACCGTCTTGTTATTTTTTTTAAATTGCCCATCCTATATGGTTTTTGAAAAATACCTCATTTTTATATTAACTTGCCTTTTCCTGATTAATAATGAAGGTGATGAACCTTTCTTGCAATTACTGTTCATTTAGCTTTCCTCATCTGTTAATTGCCCATCCATATCATTTGCCAGTTTTTATATGTATATATTATTTTACTTATTGGCTTATAGGAAGTATTTCTTATGAATTGGAAATATTTTATCCTAGAACCTCACATAAATATTTATTTTGTTTATAGTATTTTTTCACACAAATTATTTTTGTTTTAATGTAGCCAAACATCAATATTTTCTGTATGTTTTGTGCTAATTATGTCTTATTCAAGAAACCTTTCTTTACACTGACATATACATATCTTTATGCTTTCTATTACAATATATAGAGTTCTAAATTTTTACTTTGTTGTCTTTGATGCATATTTAATTCATTTTGTGAGATATGTGAGGTGGGCATCTAATTTTGCTGTTTCTCATACAGAGAGTCAGTTGTTCCAAATTATGACACTGTATAAAATATTATTTCCCTACTAATCTGTAAAGCCTCCTGAGTTAGGTTATATATATATATATATATATATATATATATATATATATATATATATATATATATATATATATATAAATTTTCCAAATACATTTTTGAATCAATTTTCATGATAAATTTTATTGTGATTTAAATTGGAATAGCACTGGATTTTACATATTAATTAGCAGATGATTACCATATTTATGAAATTAAATTTTCCCATTCAGACACATGGCATACTTCTACTTATTCAGGTATTTAAAAATGTACTTTAAACAATTTCTTTACATTTTTTGTCATTCAGCCTCAGGTTTATATGCCCATTGATAATATAAATCCATAGACAGCATAAGCTTTCTCATATATGTCATTGTGTCTTCTACAATGTTTGTCACAGTGTTAGATATATGATTGAAGCAAAGTCACTACTATACTCTTGTAGAATTTTTATGATGGCCAGTCTAACTGGTGTGCGTGATATCTCATTGTAGTCTTCCTTTGCATTTCTCTAATAATTAGTAATGTCGAGCATCTTTTCATGTGCCTGTTGGCCATCTGTCTGTCTTTTTGGAGAAATGCCTATTTTGGTTTTCTGGTCACTTTTTAATTTTTTTCTTTTCCTTTTGTTTTGTTTGATATTGAACTTATGAGCTGTTTGTATATTTTGGAAATTAATCCCTTTTGTCTCATAATTTGAAAATACTTTCTTCCATTCTGTAGGTTGTCTTTTCATTTTATTTATGGTTTCCTTTGATGTGCAAAAACTCTTAAGTTTAATTAGGTCCCACTTTTTTGTTTTTGCTTTTATTTCCATCATTCTAGGAGACAGATCCAAAAAATATTGCTGTGATTTATGTCAGAGTGCACTACCTATGTTTTCTGCTAAGAGTTTTATAGTATCCAGTCTTATATTTAGGTCTATAATCCATTTTGAGTTTATTTTTGTGTCTGGTGTTAGAGAATATTCTAATTTCATTCTTTTACCTGTAGCTGTCCAGTTTTCCCAACACCATTTGTTGAAGAGACTGTCCTTTCTCCGTTTTATATTCTTGCCATTTTTGTCTTATGTTAATTGACCATAAGTGAGTAGGTGTATTTCTGAGGTTTCCATCCTATTCCATTTATCTATTAGTCTCTTTTTGTGCCAGTATTATATTGTTTTGAATACTGTAGCTTTGTAGTATAGTCTGAAGTAACGGAGCATGATTCATCCAGCTCGCTCCTTCTTTCTCAAGATTGTTTTGGCTATTCTGGGTCTTTTGTGTTTTCATACAAATAATAAATGCTGTATAGGGTTTAGAGAAAAAGGAACACTCATAAACTGTTTATGGGAATGCAAATTGTTGCAGCCACTATGGAGAAGTGTGAAAGTTCCTTACAAAACTAAAAATAGAGTTACAATATGATCCAGCAATCCCACTCCTGGGAATATATCCCAGAGTAAACCATAATCCTAAAAGATACATGTACCCCAACTTTCATTGCAGCACTATTTACAATAGCTAAGACATGTAAGCAGCATAAATGCCCATCTATAGATGAATAAAGAAGATGTGGTATATATATATACAATGGAATATTATTCTGCCATAAAAAGAATGAATTAATGCCATTTTCACCAGCACAGAGGGACCTAGAGATTATTATATTAAGTGAAGTAAGTTAGACAAAGACAAATATCATATGATATCATTTATATGTGGAATCTTAAAAGATAATACACATGAACTTACTTATAAAACAAAAATAGACTCACAGACACAGAATACAAACTTATGATTACCAAAGAGGATGGTGTGGGAGATAAATTAGGAGTTCAGGATTAACATATACACACTACTATATACAAAATAGGTAAACAGCAAGGACGTACAGTATAAGTCCTTTCCTATCGTATAGGAAACTATACTCAATATCTTGTAATAACCTACAATGGAAAATAATCTGAAAATGAATATATATATATACACACACACACACATATATATATATATATATATGAATCATTTTGCTGTATACTTGAAACTAACACATTATAAATTAAGTATCCTTCAATTAAAAATATACTGTAGTCTTCATTTGAATCTACAGTATGAAAGTTAATATCAATGTGGTTTTTATATTGCACCAACATTAAATTCTTATTATTGCATAGAAGAATATTTATGAGTAAAATGAGATGATTATGAATATCAAATAAAAAATAGGAAATCAATAATATGATGTTTAATGTTAGATAGAAAAGCCAGATCTGTGTGGTAAAGAAATTGATTATACCTACTATGGGGATATTGATGTTATGCATTTTGTTATTGTTATTATTGTCACTGTTGTATATATATATATATATATATATATATATATATATATATATATTTTACTGTTGTATACTTTTATAAATTATGTGCCTACTCATTTCTAATAACAAGTTTGATAATGAACCAGAGAGAAAAGTGACCCTCAAGGGTCACAAAAAGAGCTAGAGATCAAGATGATGTACTAAGAAAATGTGGAGCACACCACCCTCAATGAGCACATCAAAAAATTCATCTACTTTGAGACAATTTCCACTGAAAACTTCCAGAAGTCCTCATGTACAACAAAGGCTGTAAGAAATATACACACATTATCAAGTATGACTGGAAGAAAATAATTCGATCAGGATCTTTGCCCCTGGGAGGTGACTCAGAGGAAAAGGGAGGTAGCAGGAGTAGACATCCAACCTAGGGAATAAACAGGTCAAGTCACAGATTGGTTGTCCCTGTCCTGAGATCATACATGCCACCTTGGATGTTTGGAGAAATGCTGGGACAGGTAGAATGGCTGGAGAAACCTGGATTCCACTCATGAGGAGTGCATGAGTGCTTGCTTATTTCAAGGCAGAGTGGAGAGAGTTCTGCCCCAGTGACTGCTGGGATTCCTGTGACCTTCTTGCCCCACTCCCAAGGCTGAGCTAAGTGAATGTCCTGGCCCAGCTCACTCCATTCCACACCACAATACTGGATCAAGGGAACCCAGGAAATGGGAAAAGACTCAACCTTGGAGTGCAGAAGCAACCCAGTCCTGGGATGGAGCCAAGTAGAGCAGCAGTGACCATTTTTGGTGCTTATTCAAGTAGCACCCCTGAAGCAGCCCAGACTTCCAGTGGGAGCATCACTGCAGGGTTTCTCAAAATAATCGTGTGCCCCAACCAAAGCAGAGCAAACAATCTAGCCCTGCTTACTCCATGCACAGTACAACACCAGATTTGGGATGGCCATGATGGGGGAAAAGACACAACACTGGGCTGCATTATAGTAGAGTTCCAGATGTCTATACAGGCAGAGTATCAGATATCTGTAGGCACACGAGAGTCACTTGCTTCACACTCCGTCCTTTGGGGAAAGGTCTTGGTGTGGGTAGAAGGAAAAACACACATAAAGGGAACACATCCAGCTCCAGCCTGACCCTCAACACTTCATCTTCAGCAAATTGGGAGAAGACCCTGTCCCTGACAGGGTGGTGATGACCACTGAGCAAAGAGGAAGGGAAGTCCTGCCTCACATCTTGCACAGCCTTTGTTTTCTCTGTTTCAAGCTGTACCACCTACCAAGGTGATAGCTACCAGCACACCCTGAGGAAATACATGACTGTGAACCACATCAAATCCAGGCCTCCTATCAAATCACTGGGTACACACAGTCTGCAATGGGATGTTCCCACCTAAGAACACCCCTTCAAGACCACAAAAGTTAACTGTTTCTCCTAAATTCATATAGTCAGAAAAAGTTATGTAAATGAAAAAGCAGAGGAACTACTCTCAATTGAAACAGTAAGAGAAAACCCCTGATAAAATAATGAAACATAAATAACTTACCAGATTAAAAATTCAAAACACTAGTAATAAAATGCTTACTTAATTAGGAAAAATAATTGATCTAAACACAGATCATTTTTACAAGGAACTGGAAAAAATAGAAAAAGACCAAATCAAAGAGAGATAATTCAATATCTGAAATTAAAAAAAAACACTCTAGAAGGAAAAAAATGCACACTACATGATACAGAAGAATGCATAAGCGATCTGAAAGAGAAAATAATGTAAATCACCAAATCAAAACAGCAGAAAGACAAGTAAAAAATGAAATCAATCTATGAGGTCTTTGGTATAGCATTAAGCATGCTAACATTCACATTCTAGTGGTTTCAGGAGGAGAAGAGAAAAGGGGTTCAAAATTGTATTTGAAGAAATTATGGCTGAAAAGTGTCCAAACCTAAATAAGGAAACATATATTCAGGTACAAGAAGCATAGAGAGTCCAAATCAAGATGAACCTAAACAGAACCAAAACAAGACACATAATTAAAATGTCAAAAGTTAAAGATAGATAATTCTAAAGGAAAAAGAGAAAAAACAAAGAATCTTATAAATGGAAACATATAATGCTATCTGCTGATTTCTGTGCAGAAAATTTGCAGGTCAGAAAGCAGTAGCATGATATATTCAAAGTGATGAAAGAGGAAAACTTGCAACCTAAGATACTCTACACAGCAAGATTGTCATTTAAAATAGAAGGAGAGATAAAGAACTTCTCAGAAAAGCAAAAACTAAAAGAATTCATCAATACTAAACCTTCCTTAATAGAAATGTTGAAGGGCCTTGTCTAAATGGAAGAGAAATAAGAATCTATAGGAAAGGCAAAATCCCACTAAGAGAGGCAAGCTTATAGTAAGGCATAAAGATTACTGAAATAGCCAGTATGTAGATTAAAAGACAAAACAAATGTAAAAGCAAATATAACTACAATAAACAGGTAAGGGATAAGCATGACAATATAAAATATGATATTAAACCATAAAATGTTGGGGAGGAAAGTAAAAAACCTAGATCTTTTAGAATGTGTTAGAACCTTAAAAATACCAGTTTGAAAAACATAGATATAATCATGTGTCAACATATATGAACCTCATGGTACCACAAATCAAAAACTTACAATAGATACACGAAAATCAAAAAGAAAGAAACCCAAGTATAGTCCTAAAGAAAATTATCGAACAAAACAGGAGAAATAAAAAGAAGAAATAGGGCTTCCCTGGTGGTGCAGGGGTTGAGAGTCCGCCTGTCAATGCAGGGGACACGGGTTCATGCCCCAGTCCGGGAAGATCCCACATGCCGTGGAGTGGCTAGGCCTGTGAGCTATGGCCACTGAGCCTGTGTGTCCAGAGCCTGTGCTCCACAATGGAAGAGGCCACAACAGTGAGAGACCCGCATACTGCAAAAAAAAAGAAAAAAAAAGAAAAAAAAGAAGAAGAAATGAATAGAAAAAGAAAACAACTACAAAAACAACTGGAGAACAAGTAATAAAATGACAATAAGTGCACACCTATCAATAATTACTTTAAATGTCAATCGAATAAAAGCTCCAATCAAAAGACAGCATGGACGATTGGATTAAAAAACATATATGCTGCCTATTAGAGACTTACTTCAAGGTTAAAGACATACACAAACTGAAAGTGATGGGATGGAAAAAGATATTTCATACAAACAGAAATGACAAGAAAGTGGAGGTAGCAATACTCATATCAGGTGAAATAGACTATAAAACTAAGGCTCCAGGGAAAAGAGTCAAGATGGTGGAATAGGAGGACGTGAAGTTTACCTCTTCCCACAAGTACATCAAGAATACATCTACATGGGCTTCCCCGGTGGTGCAGTGGTTGAGAGTCCACCTGCAGATGCAAGGGACGCGGATTCGTGCCCTGGTCCAGGAAGATCCCACATGCCATGGAGTGGCTGGGCCCGTGAGCCATGGCTGCTGAGCCTGCGCATCCAGAGCCTGTGCTCTGCAAAGGGAGAGGCCACAACAGTGAGAGGCCCGTATACCACAAAAAAAAAAAAAAAAAAGAATACATCAACAAATGGAACAATTCTCACAGAAAACCTGCTGAACACTAACAGGACCTTGGGCACCTAAAAGGACAAAACAAACACCTAGGCAACTGGGTAGGATTAAAGAAAGCAAAAAAAATAAATAAAAGAAAAGAAAAGAAAAGAAGAGTCAGGATGGGCCCGTGAGCCATGGCCGCTGAGCCGGTGCCGTCTGGAGCCTGTGCTTCGCAACGGGAGAGGCCACAAGAGTGAGAGGCCTGCATACCGCAAAAAAAAAAAAAAAAAGAAAAGAAAAGAGAACAAAAGAGGAAGGAAAGAAAACAACCTACAAAAACAAATCCAAACTCTAGGGGGAATGCTGAAGGAGAGGTTCCTGGACCCATAGAAGCCCCCTAACTGGTGGGGAGACAGGCTGGAACATAAAGAGAGCTTCAGGGGCTTGGAGGAGTATGCAGCAAACAGTATGTGGCAGGCAAGACAGAGTAAGACATACACAGATGGCCCATGTCACAACCGTACACACTCCAGACTGAGATGTGTGCCTGATGGTGCAGTTGGTGGCTGGGTCTAGACTGTGGGGTTTGAAGAGCAGACTCAGATAAGCGACTGTTGTTGGCTGAGAAGAGACAAACTGAAGTGACAGCAGTAAGGAGCTCCACAACCAGGAATATTCATGGAGGAAGCCCAGACACCCATAGAAGGGGAGTGCTATTGTTGAATGGCACACGAAGAGTGAGGCTGCCATTGCAGCTCCTTCACTACATGCTGGCACCTGCTTCCATGGGCACTAGGAGGGGCCCCTGCCTGAACAGGGTCATGCACCTCACCTGCCGCTGCCTTCTCTGCCCCTTCTGTCCAAGCAGGACCGTGTGCCCCACCCACCACCTCCTCCTCCATCCCCACCAGCCTGAGAGGGCCCACACTCCCTGCCTACCAGCCTCTCCAATGTTTCTGTCAACCTGCATGAGTGCCTGTGCTCTGGAGCAGCCTCAGGAGCAGACAGCAGTGGGAGGCCCACACACAGAGGTGAGGCTGAAACCACAGCTGAGCCTCAGGGACCGTACAACTAAGGAAGAAGTGCTGAAAACTCTCCTTGCATATGCGGGAACTGAAGATTTACAGCCCTGTTGCTGGGTTTGTAAACTTAGCACCTGTGGAACATCCAAATGGATGAGTGCTCCTGTAGCTGAGATGGGTCTAGCTTTAGGCAGGTGTGGGCTTTGTAGACACATACATGCAGTGACTGGACCAGGCCAGAATCTGAGCTGCCTCCATAACTCCCACAACAGTTCAAGGTACATGATTACTGCAATCCTGAAACCTGACTTCTGTTGGTCTGCACTGTTGACACGGTTAAAAGAACACCTGAGAGATACCAGGGCCAACTGCTGGCATATCCACAGTTAAAGTGGGGCTGAGAGCAGTGCCAACAACAGTGTAATTTGTTAGCCAGCACAACAGGTGAAAAGTGACACAACAGAGTAGATTAATAGGTGAACAGCTCCAGAAGAGGAAAACTCAGTGCATTCTCTCCCAGTGGGAGTGATCCAATCCCACCTACCTCACACAGCAGATCAAAAACACCACTCAGAAACATATCTGGGGGCCTACACTCTAACAACTAGGGGATAGATCCTGCCCCTAACAGGGCAGTGACAATCACAGAACAAAGGGGAGGCTGTGCTCAATATCCAGTGAAGGCTCAGATCACCACATCAGTCAGACCTCCTATCAAGGGGGTAATGGCCAGCATACACCGAGGAAAAAGGTGGTAGACATCCATACTAAAAACAGCTCTTGAACCAAAAATATTATATTCATGGAGGCTACACAGGGATGTTTCCACATAAATAATAGCCCTCCAAGATATTCAGAGGGCCAGGCATTAGGAGGAAGAACCCTCAGAGTATTTGTATTTGAAGGCCATTAAGGTGTGGAAACAGGAGCTTCACAGGACTGGGAGAAACACAGGCACCACACATGACGGGAACACACAAGACCTCGCATGCAATGGGACTCAGCACAAAACAATAGGGACAGGGGCTAGAATTACCTGGGGTCATAGAGGACATCATGGGGAGGCAGGGGTTGGCTGTAGCTCACTAGGGGGGCAAGGACACTGGTGGTGGAAGCCCAGGGGAATATTGATCAGGGTGAGCTCTCCTGGAGCTCCTTGTATTGGCACCAAGACCCAGCTCCACCCAACATCCTACAGGCTACAGAGCTGGAATGCATCAGGCCAAACAACTAGCCAGACAGGAACATAGCCCAATCTAACAGCAAACAGGCAGCCTAAAGCTATAGTGAGCTCACAGTTACCTCAAAACACACCCTTTGATACAGCCCTGTGCACCAAAGGGACAAGGCACAGCTCCACCCACCAGTGGGCAGGCATAAGTGCCCCCAACCAGGAAGTCTGCACAAGCCCCTCAACCAACCTCAACCACTAGGGGCATACACCAGAAACAAGAAGAACTACAGTCCTGCAGGCTGAAGAAACGAGACCACAAACACAGACGTTAGACAAAATGAGACAATAGAGAATCATGTTGCAAACGAAGGAAGATTAAAAACCCACAAGAACAATTAAATGAAGAGGAGATAGGCATCAACTTCAAAAAAAAAAAAGACAATTCAGAATTCAGAGTAAAGATAGCAAATATGATCCAAAATCTAGGAAAAAGAATGGAGGCACAGATTGAGAAGATACAAGAAATGTTTCACAAGGAGCTAGAAGATTAAAGAACAAACAGAGATGATCAATCAAATAACTGTAATGAAAAATACAGTAGAAGAATCAATAGCAGAATAACTAAGGCAGAAGAAGGAATAAGTAAGCTGGAAGACAGAGTGGTGGAAGGCAGTGCCACAGAACAGAATAAAGAAAAAGGAATGAAAAGAAATGAGGACAGTCTCCAAGACCTCTTGGACAACATTGAAACCAACAACATTTGCATTATAAGAGTCCCAGAAACAGAAGAAAAATAGAAAGGCCCTGAGAAAATATTTGAAGATATTATAGCCAAAAGCTTTCTAACATGAGAAAGGAAATACTTAAGCCCAGAGAGCACAGACAGTCCCATACAGGATGAACCCAAGAAGGAACACACCAAGACAAATGTTAATCAAACTGACAAAAATCAGAGACAAAGAAAAATATTTAAAGCAACAAGGGAAAAGCAACAAATAATGTACAACAGAATCCCCATAAGGTTATCAGCTGATTTTCAGCAGAAATTCTGCAGGCCAGAAACGAGTGTCATGAAATATTTAAAATGATGAAAGGGAAAACCTAAAACCAAGAATATTCTACACAGCAAGATTCCCATTTACATTCAACAAAGAATCATAAGCTTAACAGACAAGCAAAAGCTAAGAGAATTCAGCACCACCAAACCAGCTTCACAACAAATGATAAAAGAACTTCTCTAGGTGGAAGATTGACCAGCAACTTATAACAACCTTCTGTATATATAGACTGCTATATCAAAACCTCATAGAAAATGCAAACCAAAAATCTACAGTAGATACACACACACACACACACACACACACACACAAAGCAAGCAAAACACAACAATAAATATAGTCATCAAATCAAAAGAAAAGAGAGGGGGCTTCCCTGGTGGTGCAGTGTTTGAGAGTCCACCTGCCGATGCAGGGAACATGGGTTCATGCCCTGGTCCAGGAAGATCCCACATGCCAGAGAGCGGCTGGGCCCATGAGCCATGGCCGCTGAGCCTGAGCCGTCCGGAGCCTGTGCTCCGCAACGAGAGAGGCCACAAGAGTGAGAGGCCTGCGTACCACAAAAAAAAAAAAAAAAAGAAAGAAAAGAGAACAAAAGAGGAAGGAAAGAAAAAAACCTACAAAAACAAATCCAAAACAATTAAGAAAATATCAGTAGGAACATACATATCAATAATTACCTTAAAGGGAGGAGATATGGGAACATACGTATGTGTATAATTGATTCACTTTGTTATAAAGCAGAAACTAACACCACTGTAAAACAATTATACTCCAATAAAGATGTAAAAAAAAATAATTATCAAGTGTAAATGGATTAAATGCTCCAACCTAAAGACATAGATTGGCTGAATGAATACAAGAGCTAGACCCATATATATGCTGTCTACAAGAGACTCACTTCAGGCATATCAACACACACAGACTGAAAGTGAGGGGATGGAAAAGGATATTCTATGTAAATGGAAACCAAAAGAAAGCTGGAGTAGCAATACTCATACCAGTAAAAATAGACTTTAAAATAAAGACTATTATAAGAGACAAGGAAGGACACTACATAATGATCAAGGGATCAAACCAAGAAGAAGATATAACAATTGTAAACATATATGAACCCAACACAGGAGCACTTCAATATATAAGCCTGTTTCTTTGTTTGTTTTGATATTGAGCTACATGAGCTGTTTGTATATTTTGGAGATTAATCCTTTGTTGGTCGCTTTATTTGCAAATATTTTCTCCCATTCTATAGGTTGTCTTTTCATCTTCTTTATGATTTCCTTTGCTGTGCAAAAGCTTTCAAGTTTAATTAGGTCCCATTTGTTTATTTTTGTTTTTGTTTTCATTACTCTAGGCAGTGGGTCAAAAAAGATCTTGCTGCAATTTATGTCAAAGAGTGTTCTGCCTATGTTTGCCTCTAAGAATTTTATATTACCCAGCCTTATACTTAGGTCTTTAATCCATTTTGAGTTTATTTTTGTGTATGAGGTTAGGCTGTGTTCTAATTTCATTCTTTTACATGTAGCTGTCCAGTTTCCCCAGCACCACTTATTGAAGATACTGTCTTTTCTCTATTGCATACCCTTGCCTCCTTTGTCATAGATTAGATCACCATAAGTGATGTGGGTTTGTCTCTGGACTTTCTATCCTGTTCCATTAATCTATATTTCTGTTTTTATGCCAGTACCATACTGTTTTGATGATGGTAGCTTTGTAGTATAGTCTGAAGTCAGGGAACAGGATTCCTCCAGCTCCATTTTGCTTTCTCAATACTGCTTTGGATATTCGTGGTCTTTTGTGTTTCCATACAAATTGTATTATTTTTCTATTTCTGTGAAAAATACCATTGGTAATTTGATATGCATTGAAGTGAATCTGTAGATATCCTTGGGTACTGTAGTCATTTTGGCATTATTGATTCTTCCAATTCAAGAACATGGTAATTTCTCCATCTGTTTGTGTCACCTTTTATTTCTTTCATCAGTATAATAGTTTTCTGAGCACAGGTCTTTTGCCTCTTTAGGTAGGTTTATTCTTAGGTATTTTATTGTTTTTCATGTGATGGTAAATGGGATTTTTTTCCTTAATCTCTCTGATTTTTCACTCTTAGTGTATAG
Source organism: Platanista minor (assembly GCA_004363435.1). NCBI lineage: Eukaryota > Metazoa > Chordata > Mammalia > Artiodactyla > Platanistidae > Platanista > Platanista minor. The sequence goes on along the minus strand of RJWK010010447.1, from coordinate 104 downwards.
GAATGCAAGAGATTTCTGTGTACTAATTTTGTATCCTGTAAATTTACCAAATTCATTGAAGAGCTCTAGTAGTATTCTAATAGCATCTTTAGGATTTTTTATGT